>JBAGKP010000018.1:28772422-28788739 GCA_037177255.1 Melanotaenia maccullochi
CTTCTTTTCAGCTCATCGGAATCCTATGGGTCACGTGGTTTCAGGCTTTGTCCATTCTTTTTACAGTCTATGGTATTATCCAGATGTTAATTTTCAGGCATCCTTACATTTTCATATTTTGAATTACTGTACTAATTTGTTTGTTTGACTCTTTATGCTTTAGAAGGACACAGCCAGCAGAGGCTGCTGTATGTTTTGCTTGTATTAATTCATGGTGTTACATCAGGGCTCCAGTAGGGGCAGTCACGCTCTTTTCCCCTCACTTACTACAGGCGAGTAAATGCCCGCTGGAACTGCCTGCCGGAGTTTCATTCTTTCAATCTTCCCATTCTCAACCTTTAGGTAATTACCTCAATATACACCACGATGAACAGCGAACATTATTTGTAGCTTTGTCCCTTTGTATAATTCACTGCATGTTCCAGGAAATGTATGTTTTATACTTTTGTGTTGTTAGTCTGTGTTTGGCTAGTTAGCTGCTGGAGACCTCGTGGCCCGCTGTAGGGTTCAACAGTTTGGTTCATTTACACCATAAAGTTAATTTTATATTATTGTGCTGCAAGAACCAGTTGTCTGCTAAAAAAAAAACTGTTTAAAAGAAAATTTAATTATTTCAGACAAGTGAACAGAAGAACTGCATGCTGGTGTTTCATTCTTACATTCTTCCCATTTTCACCCTTTTTAAGGGCACAACACTAACCTTAGAGTCTACTCTAACCAGTACTCTGTGAGTCTATGCTAACCAAGAAACCACACAACCGAGAGTCTTCAGGACCAAGAACCTACACCAACTAAAAGTCTACACTGAGCGAGAGTCTGCATCCGGGATCTCCATTTCTGGTCCTTGAGATCTGCTGTCCTGCAGCTTTTTGATGTTTTCTGCTGCACAAGCCTATTAACTCTTTAATGTTTGCATTAAGAAAAAAGTAAGAGAAATATGTTTCTTTGCATTTTGTCTTTTCTTTTGGACAATAATAATAAGAACAAATGATTTTTAACAGATAGTTGAGATGACAGTTAAAATATAGTAATAATAGTGAAATAGTCAAACTTGAAACAATAATGGAATAACATAGACTTACTTCCACAAATTATTATAATTAATTATTAATTATTATTAATTATTATAATATATATACAAATTCATTTTAGCCACTGAAAATATTGAAGGCTTGAGGAGCCATTAATCTAAATCGGGTGTGTTGAAGAACAGGACAGCAGACCACAAGGTCCAGATTTGTTGATTCCTGGGTTCACACGGATCCACAGCAGGAAACACATCAGTCTACATAAAACTAAACTCCATCCATCCATCCATCCATCCATCCATCCATCCATCCATCCATCCATCCATCCATCCATCCATCCATCCATCCATCCCAATGTTAATTTGCATGACCAGTTTTGTGGCTTTTGGGGCTTCAGTGGCAGTATCTGGACCTCTGTGAGTCTTCTGAGGAACACAGACTCTGCAGAGTCCTGAATCTGCAGCAACACCTCCTCTCAGTGGGACATCTCCATGCTCCTCACCTTGTTCCCAACCTCTGTCTCCACCCATATCTGATGACGATGAGGGTTAGAGCATACATCCAATGAGAGATTTTAATCAAGAAACCTGAGGACAGTTCTGGTTCGTTTCACCTGAAATGTGATGAACCTGGACTTTGAAACCATGATGTCATTCAGGAGGAATTTTAACCACTTGATGTTTGTTGATGACGTCTCAGCTGTCCTCATGAAGCAGAATCAGTGAATAAAACAAGACAGCAAACAAGCAAACAGACCGACTGAAGTTCTGAGTCTGACACACAGAACCTTCAGAAACTGGTTCTGGATCAGGTCATGTGACTGCAGGTGTTCCTACCTGTTCTTCCTCAGGTCCTCCTGCCGTCGGATCGGACTTTTCCTCGGGATGGCTCGTCTTCGTCCCTGCCCGTGCTGGTTCAGCCTGTTGCCGTAGTGACGGACCTTCAGCTCACACAGTCGACTGTCAGGCGGGAAAACAACGAGTGGGATCATTTTTCCAGAGATTACAGCGAGGAACACAACCTCCGCACAGACAGGAACCGACATGCCAGCGTTTGTGTGGCTGACATACCAGAGCGCACACACTTACGCACACACACAGCTTTTATTTCAATGTGTTTGCTCGAGAAAGAAAAGAATGAGTGGAGTGTGTGTCGGAAAGGAAAGCAACAGGTGGTGTTTAATACTACACACACACACACAAGCTGGGAGTGTGAGGCTGCATTCCCCTGCAGTTTTCTGCAGAGATGTTTGCTTCACCATGTTCAGATGATCGCTGAAGGAATCTTCCATCACAGATCAGCTGACTACATGAAGACAAAAAGGTTTAAAAGCTCCAGCTGAGGCAAACATCATCACCATGGCAATGACATTCTGATTCTGGTCACCTGCAAGTTTTTACATGTTCCAAATAGTCCAAACATTTTCTACCTGGTTCGTCTTAGCAACGTGTTTCTGACAGCTGCTTCAGAAAGGAGGAGGTTGGAGTGACAGTGGGAGGATGAGAGATTATTAAAGCTGGTCTGTTTCTTCTCGTGACCCAAAACAGTTCTGGTTCTGTTTGTGTGAATCCATATATTTATGGAGTTCTTTATGGGGATAGTCTGGTCCAGAAAGGAGAAGCAGAACCAGATGAAACAGGAAGGAGGACAGATTGGGTTTAATAATGACCCTGAACTGTCCTAAAGAACAGAGTCTTTACTGGATTTATACTAACTATGCAAATGAATCAGGCTCCCAAGCCACTAGGGGGCCTTGGAGCTGAATGTCCAGCCTCATTTAAGGAGATTTAAAGCATGTAGATATAGATATATTATGATTTATATGGCCGTTAGTCATAATGCATTTATAGGTATAATGCTGGTTTAGGTAAATGAGTGTAGTGGTATATAGTGACGCGTGTGTGAACCTGGTGTGTGCTAATTCCTGGTTGCTTATTAGAGAATATGCTGCTTAACCTCGCTTTCACGTATCCAACTGCCTGCGTTTTGAATGTAATAGTTTACAGACATGCTTGTGTACTATTATTGTTACCGGAGAATACCATTAGAGGCGCATTAGAAAAACAAGTCTGGAGAGTTTTGCCAAATTTGATGGATGTAAATGAAACAAGAAAAATTGTGATAATATATTGAATATTAGCTTGTTGTTACTGTATTTTATAGAGCAGTTATAAAAAATGCTGCAAAGAAGCTGCGATATGTTTATTACTTAGTGGACTACTTGCTGGTGTCAGTAGATCAGTGGTTGGTGGGATTGCTCAGCCAACTCAGTCGTCTGATGACTGTTGGAAAAAACACTGTCCCAAATCCGTGCACGGACATAATGGTCTCAGACTTCTTTCCGCTTCTTTTTCCACGTCTCCACATGAACTCAAAAAGAGTTCTGATCTCTCTCCAGCTGTTTTGATGTATATATGTGAGGTATTTGCGTCACTGTGCTGCAGCAATCATACGTCATAGAGATGCAGGTAATAGACCCTTTTGTAATTTATACGTATGTCACACATGCATGCTCATGAACATTTAAAGGTTCAGACATAGAAACAGCCTGTCCTCTGTAGAGCTCACCAGAGCTACTTTTGGATTGGCTGAAATTAGGGACCAAGGCTGAATTTGGGGTAAAATAATCACGTTGGACTTCGGACACCCACATGAAATTGTTGAAAAAATGTATAATATGGGACCTTTAACACTCACTGTAATGAAATCTAAATCATTGGACTGTTATGGCATCAAGACAACATGTCAACATGTCAACATGAACATGTCTTAGTGAGGCAGAAAAAAGCAGAAAAGGGAGGAAGAAATAAAGTGATAAAGGTAAGCCAGTTGTTTGTGATGAGGGATTGGGATGGTGGTCCCCCAAAGAGCACAGGGGGTCCTCGAGGCTTTGAACATTCAAAGCCATTGTCATCAATGTCCCTTTCTTAAACAAACAAACAAACAAACAAACAAGGCTATATGTTTATTTAAACTTTGGCTTTATTGAAGGACAGGACTGTAAAACCAAGCATGGGTTCAGGCTGGGGTGGTGCAGGGGTCCATGGCTTTTAGTATTTGCATAAAGGGGGTTACCAAGGAAAATATGTTGGGAACCACTGATCTAAGGGACAGGGCATCTCTCTGTCTGATGTGGGCAAACAAGGGGCTCTGAAACAGCATCTTGGGCCCCCTCATGGCTAGAAACGGCCATGCTGATGAAACAGCTCGTGTGACATAAGTCTAGTTTTAAGAGTCTGGGTATTTATGGAGTGGTTTTTACAGAGTGAAGCTGAACAAGCACTAAATGTACGTTTAGACCTCACAGGCCGGTGTGATGACACAGGAGCTCAGAGAGGATCTGTCTCAGAATAACCCGGCAGCAGGTCTGCAGATATAAAAACTGAATGTGTGTCAGCAGATCTGCTTCTGTCAGGAGAGTCCGATGCTGTGACTTCAGAACCACCGTCCTGACGCGTGAAGTCACTGATGAATGAAATGACTCGAGTCTCTCTGCAGCCATCACTGCTTCAGTTCTGTCAGATCCTTTAACCAGGATGAAAATGTCATTTTGAACCACCTGGATCCACCTTCCAGGTTTGGATTGAGGGATCAGCTCTAGCTCTGAGCTCAGGTCAGAGGTCTATGATACTGCTAGACTGGTCCTGTTTAAGGTGCTGTTTTTATTTGATGTTTTTTATTCACTTTTATTTTTACAGGAAGAAAACGTTTCATTAAACGGTTGAAAACTTTCAGAAAAGCTTCAGGTTGATTTAAATGAAGCCGCAGATCTAAACTGAGATTCTGAGATTTACAACATCTTCGTGTTTGGGCTGAAAATGAATGCTGGTACTGGTCAGCGACTGAACCAGAACCACAACCGCTTTTACTTCCTGCTCAGGTTCTTTTTCTATGGATTTCAATCTCTAGCAGATCATAACGTAGTCTGGATTCTGTGTACTTGGATCAGTCACTGTGTAGTGTTACTGACTAGAACCTGAGCAGGTTTGTAGAATTAAGTCTTGTTCACGGCAACACGTTTTAAGCTCACTCACATTAGAGAATTGTGGGTGTTCAGCCTGTCCAGGTAGACCCGGTCTTCAGAGACTGAACCTACCAGCAGACTGTTTATGAAGACAATGTTGTGTAAATGCAGTGAACTGGTTGGTTGAATGTTATTGTGAGCTTGGAGGAGCCGACTATTATTCCATAATAAAGACAAGTTCTGGTTTAAATTTCACTAGATGATCTTCATCAGTTTCAATCCAGCACAAACAGATCTGAGTTTCTGCTGCAGAGCAAATCTAAAGCACCAACAACAGAACCAAGCGCAGCAAAGGCTGTTCCACAAATTTATGACTTCGCCCCCAAATGTCAGCAAAATGCTACAACATGCAGATTAGGGCTGCAACGATTAGTCGACGTTGTCGACAATAAAAATAGTCGACAACGAATTTAGCCGTCGACTATTGTTGGCAAAAAAAACAAAAAACAAAACTACAGAGTGAGACATCGTCATGCATGAATTCATGTTTTACTGGGTCATCTTTCTGTTATCTGACCAGTACTCAACTCCAGCTACACAACGCAGACTTCTGGTTTTATCTGAACCGGAACTTTGAGGTATTGCAGTGAAGACTTATGCAGACGGAGACGTTCATCCCAGTCCTCAGCAACATCCGTTCACATGAAGACGTAACAGGTTGTTCATGTATGATCACATTTAACAGCTCATGAAGGTTTTTTTTTAAATCTGTGTTGTATGTGAATGTGACTACTCACTAAAATGTCACAACCAGAGCCGGCCTGAGTCTTTATGGGGACCCTAAACAATATTTGATTTGGGCCCCCCCTAGACCACCTCTACGCTACTGGTGCTTTTTTACGGGTGTTTGATAATTTCATTCTTTGTAAATGTAAAACTCTCATTCATGTACATTATTTGTAGTTGGCTTACATCATACTGGTGTCACTTTGACTCCAGTGACTTTAATGGGACGGCAAATTCTAAGAAAGAGTTTAGTCTTAATTTGAGCTTTTTAATATGCAGTGTGATGCACACGTGTGGCATACATACAACAGGTGGTAATAACATCTACATTAATGACATAAGAAATTAACAAAAAACGTTCTGAAAACCCATTTATGCTCGACACAAAAGAGGGATATGCAGTTTTGTCCTTTTACTGCATCGGTTACACAAGTAAGCACATGACCAAGTACAACGATAAAAACTAAAGAGAAATACTGTTCAAGGCAAAGATGATAAGATGTTGGTTGTATTTTCCAACACATTTATATTACACAGTGTTTGTCCAAATATTAATTTTCTGATCAAAATATATGTTTTCATGTTGATGAAAACAAAGTAGAAAATCCAGGCTAACATGGCGACAACGCCCACGTTCCTAGCGTTAGCTGCTAATATGGGAGCTAATAAGCTGCAAAACAAACTGCATGTAAATGGTTTTCTTAGTTTCTAGTCCTGACACGTACGCACCATCACGTTTTTCTTTTGCATTCAGCTCACGGGTTAATGAAAGACGTTAAACAGACGGAAGCGACACAGTTTCTTTTGTACATGTACAGATGTAAAAATGAAATCAGATAATAGGTCTACATTCATGAAAACGGTATTTTGGTGAAATCTAGGCATGTTAATCCGATTTCCTTATAATAAGATAACAGCAGTTGGGCCTATTTACACACCAAACATTTGGTCATTGCCTGATTTCTGGTGTTGTCAGATCATTTAAGTGGTCATGATTATGACCCATTTATCCGACTTGTCTTTTTATTTGCAAAGCTGTGGCGCTTTCGTCTTTTAAACTACTTGTATAAAAAAGATGGGAGCGATGCCATGACAGCATGACAACGCAAAAGAACGCATTTCTACTGTATTGTATCAAGAAAGGAGAGCCAATGCTTACAAATATTTACGAATATATTTACACACACACACATATACATATATATGTATATATTGTTGGGTATTGGTGACGGCCGAGTCTGCCATCTAGCTGTGAAAAGTGGTAAGAGGTTTAAGCTCTCTTTCTGGACATATGGCCTGGTACTTGTTGCAATATTGCGACTTTGTCACTTAGAGGGTTAAAGAACGCATAATATTGACGCAAACATACCATATTTATTTATTCATTCATTCACTTATTATCTATTCAGTCACATGGAGAGCTGGAGCCTACCCCACAATTAGTCAGTGAGAGGCAGGTAAACCTGGACAGGTTACCAGTCCATCACAGGACCAACACAGAGAGACAAACAACCATTTAGACACACTCCTAGGGAGAATTTAGACTGACCAATTAAAGACATGCATGTCTTTGGATGGTGGGAGGAAGCCAGAGTACCCTGAGAGAACCCACGCAAACACGGGGAGAACATGCAAACTTCACACAGAAAGGCCGCTGTTCAAACCCTCCCGAGCCGAGGACGTATTTAACCAAGTGTTCATCTGTAGTCGCAGAAAGGAAACACAAAACGGGATCAACAGTAATGCGACAACAAAAATACCAGTAATAAAACGGTTAAGGTGACAAAGACGCTGTACAGTAAATAAAACCTGCGTTAACGTCTCTGTATTACAGGGCTAATATTTAGCAGCCAACGCTAAGATCGCGGACTCTTCCATTTTCAATAAAGACAGAAATAATATGACGTTTGGTCACTCTGTACAGACTGGAAAAAATAGACAAGTATTTTTTAAACATTTATAATTGTGAGATTTGATGATCACAACCGGATTAATCTCAGTTATTTTCATAGTCATATAAACATGCAGAAACAAGACAGTGGACATAAAATCAGAGATCACAACGTTTTCCTTTTGTAAATAATCACAGCGCCCCCTGCTGGTTCAAACCTGTAGCTTCTGACTGTTATCTGGCTCTGTTTCCACAAACTGAGGTTATAAACTTTACACTCATGAAAGTTTTTCAATGAAACAAACATTGTTTTTGCTTTTAACGACAATAAACACACATACATGAGCCAACAGAATCCGTTCCTACCTTCAGCTTTGTTCTCGCTGCTTCACAAACCTGAATCTTCAGCTGCAATCCCCCCTGCTCAGCACACACACCCACGCACACACCGACCCTCTGCAGCTTATTATAGAGAGTGTGTTTGTGTTTGAAGCTGCAGCCAACGAGGAGGAGACGCTCCTCACGCCTCCTCCCTGTTCAGTAAACACACCAACACAGAGCTGTGTGTGCGCTGTTAAACTCACTTTTCTGTCAGGTGATAATTAGTGTTGATTAGAATCAGAGCAACAATCTGCAGCTGTTTAACACTTTCATCAGCTGATGGATGCAGCTGCAGCTGAGCCCACTGGAACCAGAACCAGAACCAGAACTCTTCTGGAAACATGAAGTTCTGTTGCAGTTTAATGCAGCTGGATTGTGGAAGTCTGAGACCTTCCTGCATGTTTGGACACAAAACCATCTGTTATCAGGTAGTAAATTACACAGATAAGCTGGAGTCCTAAAGCCAACAAGACCAGAACCGGTCTAATTTAAAGACCCAATAAAACCAAGTCGAGCTGAAGCAGTTATGAGCTCAAGATCAGTCTGAGGTCTGGTTCTGGTGGGTTTCATTCAACCAGTCTGAGTCTTTTTAAAACATTTTGCCTTTTTGTTGCCAGCTGTTGTTTGTTTGGACTTATCTCCTGGACCGGGTTGCGCTCTCGGATCTGTTCTGTATCTGTCCATCAGCTCTCAGCCGCCTCGTCTCCTTCCTGTCTGCGTTTGTTGCTGATTCAGATCTGACTTCAGATCAGGATCTGCACGCCAACCCGACAGGTCTAGACCTGCCCCACCTGCAACAAGGTAGCACTCTTCCATGCAGAGCGGAGACAGATGGTCCTTATCCAAACACAACCAGAACCAGGTCTGTGCAAATATGTTGGCGACAGTATGAGATGAAAACATCGACTGAACCATCAGAACATCTGTCCAGTAGTTTTAGACAGCTGGTCAGAACCCGTTTAGAGTTCTGAGATCAGGAATCTGTGGTGAAGGACATGTTCATATGATATTCCTTCAGACATGTAAAATTTCATGTTGGACCACCAGAACCAACCAGAAGACCATTTTAAAGTACTTGGGGTTATTTTTTTTTCTCTTTTTATGTACAATATATTTATTTTCAATGTACAATATATTTGGTTTACAATTCCTGTGGCTTGAAATAAAGACAGAAAGAAGAAGAAGAAAACGTCCACAGTCATCAGTAAAAACATTAAAAAATTTTATGACAATAACAGAACAAGCATGCTGGGTCAGTCAGAACCAGGATATGGACATTAAACAATCACTAGAACCACATTAAGGAACCTATAGAAAACTCCTGTTGCTCATCAGAACCAATATTTGGTCTTTTTTCATTTATGCACCCATTATAACCATCAGAACCTACTGCTGGGCCTTCAGAACTTTATCTGTACCAACAGAAGTCCATAGCAGAACTCCAGAACCTCGATGCTGATCATTATATTCTATTAAAATCTCTCAGAACCTCCTGGATATTGATTAGAACCTAACTTTCAACCACAACATCTAAATGGACCCAATGATTCATCAATAACACCAGAAACTCTTCAAGTTCCTCCAGAACCAGCCCGGAACTAAACCAGAACTTCAGACATATTATAGATGTTTTGGAACCATTTATTTTTCAGAAATATTTAACAACTCTGATCATCGTTATTGATCATTGGAATGGATGGATGGATGGATGGATGGATGGATGGATGGATGGATGGATGGATGGATGGATGATAGGCATGTGAAGATGAATGAATGAAAGTAAAGATGGATGGATGATATGTATTGGATAGATTGAGATATTGATCGGTGTTCATCCAGAACTGAGGAATCAACCAGTCAACCAATAGTCAGCTGACAGGTGATTTCCACCTGAATGTAATTTCCGGGTTCTGGTAGAACCTTCGGTCAGGGTTAATCTGGAGGTTCTACCAGACAACCCAGACTGGAGGTTCTGGTAGAATCTCCAGTCTGGGTTGGTCTGGACCTTAGCTGTAACTGGATCCTTCTGTGAGGACGTCTGGAGGTTAAATGTGACCGTGGGCTAAGGTTGGGCTGGCAGTGGGTGGACTTTGAGTGGCTTGTGGGTGGATTGTGGGATTGTGGGGGGTGTTGAGAGGTTGATGAGGGTCTAACCTGCTGAAGGAAACATATCAGGAACAGCTGGGAGATTCTTCTGGACTCTAAGCTGAGAGTGTTTCGGACCACCTGGCTCACAATGCTGCTCTGTTTATCCAGGCAGAAGAATGGGAGTGGGGGCGGAGGTGGGGGGTGGCCTTGACCCCTCCCTCACACAGCAGCTGAAGAGCCCCCCCACCACCTCCACCCTGCATCCCTGTTTTAACATTCAGTGCTGACGCTGCCGAGTTTAAACAGGAGATTAAGGAGTCACATATTTCCTTTATTACTTCCTTTGTGCTTCAGTTTCCTTCTGTACATCCTCGTCTCCTGCCTCCTTCCTTGCTTTGCCTCCTTGTGTCATGCTTCCCATTGTTGTGCTTCTTCTGTCATTTGGTCTAACTCACCTGAACCACCTTCCTGACTCACCTGAACCAGCTTTATTTATTTCACATGATTTAATACTAAGACACATTTCTGATGGAGAAATATGGAGGCTTTTTAGAAATAGTTTTTCATTCCTTTAGGCACTAGTTTTAAACTGGCTCTGATTGTCATGACTGACGGGGTTTAATTTTTCACCTTGGTTTTATATTAGGAGTTAAGCCTTTTTCTGGCTTTAGTCCTGGTTTTCATTCAGCTTTAGATCTAGTTTTCACTCAGATTTAGACCTTTGCAGTTTTAAATCTGGTTTTTAACCTGGTTTTATTCCAGTTTGGAACTGGCTTTAAGCTGAATTTATTCTGGGTTTGATCACAGTCGCAGTGTACTCTTTTTTTCAGATTAACCCCTCGCAGAACATGGAGGTACAGATCTTTTGGTTTGAGTCTAATTCTTGTCATGAGACCTATTTAGATTAGAGTATTCTAGACACCGGTGAGCATCGTTATCTCTTTCTGAGCTTCTTTTTGTCTCCTTCAACAAGCAGGAAGTTTTCATCATCCACCTGTGGCTAATGGAAGCTAATCATGGAGAGTCAGAATGGAGAAGCTCAGTCACTTTTTGTTAGCTGTGATGCTAACTGCAGGTCTGCAGGAAGTTATCTGCTAACAACACCTAACCTTCCTTAAGAGAGACATCGGCAGCTGCTGGACTCAAACTACTGAGTGGTTCCCGTTCCTCCCATTCCTCCCATTCCACCCATTACTCCCATAGCTGTCATATCAGAGGACAGAGAGGGGGTCTGCATTGTTGTGGAGCAGCTGGACATTGTCTTCATCTTTCCGCCCAGCAGAGGCACGATTATCTCCACGGCAGCTGCTGTTTGTGCTGTGATGTGATCTGATCAGGTTTGTGTGTCTGTTGTTTCAACAGATCATTCGCTCACACCAGCTGATGGCTGCAGTCATACTTCGGTGATGTTTACCTGCTCGTATTGACAACAAGAAAACACAAGAATACACAAACATAGTTAAAAACAAAGAAAAACATAGTGATGTTTGATAAGATGAGGTAATACACAAAGTAAGAAAATCTGACATTGTCATGCACTGGGGACACTTCTATACTGATATTACTGCACCGTGAGGACTTTTCTACACTGTGAGGACATTTTTGCACTGAGGACATTTGTAGGATGTGACATTTCTACACTGTGAGGACATTTCTACACTGTGAGGACATTTTTATACTGTGAAGACATCTCTACACTCAAAGAACATTGCAGCATAAAGAGGACATTTTACACTGTGGGGACATTTCTGCACTGTGAAGACATCACAGCTTTGTGAATACATTTCAGGACTGTGTGGACATTTCTTGTCCCACAGCATTTCTCCAGTTTTGAGGTATTTTTACTTTAACACAATGTCAATAATTAATGAGGTTGTTGTAAATTCTCCTCAGACACATGTGACTCCTCAGAGAAATGTCTTTCTTGTTAGAAATGTGACGTCTTCTCCTGGAAGACATCAGAGGGGATGAAAGTTTAATGATCCTGCAGGAGAAACTGGGACGCTGCAGTTCAGATACAAAGACGACAGGATGATGAAACCACACAGACAGACAGCCGCTCTCATCTGCAGTTCTATCTGTAAGCGCTTCATGTGTCCACAGACCTAAACACTCAGCGACATTCTGAGTGTCAGAACATCATAACTGATGATGGAAGACACTGTCCTGTGCAGAGGACAAAATACAGCAGAGAGAAGCAAAATAAACAAATCATTCATATGAAGCTCCTGTCACCTCCCTGTGCTCTACATCAAACACCACAGGAAATGTGAGAAGGTAAAAATGATGCGTTAAAATTTCAAATCGTTGATCAGTGTAAAAAAAAACTGCACAAATGCATTTATTCAATTACATCCATATATTTTCTATACCACTTTTTCAAATTACAGGTTGCGGGAAAACTGGAGCCTATCTCAGCAATTAGCAGGGGAGCGACAGGGTTTGCTCTGGACAGGTCACCAGTCCATTGCAGATTTATTCAAATTAACAACAGATCAAATCAACCATCAAATCAACTCCTTACTGACCGCGTATCATGAGATGACATGGTGGTTGCCTAGTAACTGCATCACGACACACATCTCCCGCGCCTTCTCAGTTCATAATGGGTTCATTGAATGTTTCCTCCTTTAGTGGTCTCATTAGGAACTCATCAGTGTCACCCTCTTTAACTTTGTTAAGGAGGACAAGGAGGACATTTAGTCTCAATACAAGTGCCTCACAAACAGTATGTTACACCTCCTGATATGTTTGCCTCTTGTGTGGACTCCACTGCTCTCTGCAAAAGATTTATGAAACTTTTAAAATTATAAATATTTTTCATCAACAATATATTGTCCGTACAATACTGATGACTGTGTTTACTTTTTGATGCCTTCTGCACCTATTTTTTAGTTTTAGTCTCCCAGCCATCAGTGAAATATCCTGTTATGCAGAAATCAATGCTGGTTCTCTGTCCTCAAACCTGGTCAAACTCTGTCTTCCTTCTATCTGTCCTCTCATCACTGAAATAAGAAATACCTCTGTTTCCCATGGTTCAGTTCCTCCTACAGTTCCATCCCATTTCTGGCAAACGTCCTAGAGATAAATGCTTTACATGTCCACAGTCTTCCCACTGAAGGCCCATTTATGCTGCTTTACATGCGTAAATAACAACGCCCGTTTCAAACATTGTCATACGTCGCTGTCTTCATGCTTCCATGCATATTTTGCGTCACCATGGTTGTTTAGTCAATTCCTCCACTAGGGGGCAATGCAAATTTCAGAGTTCACTCCCATGAGCCAACATTAGTTTCAGACACCGTTTGGACTGGGATGAAGTAGTTTTCAGCCGTCCAACAAGTCCTAAAATACTCGCATATCCTTTCTTCAAAAGCTCCCGCAATTCCTAGTTGTTGTCCTAGTTGTCATTCTTCTTCTGCTATTTTGTTTCTTTCCTGACCCTTTTGTTCTTCTCTGGTTTGTTTCTTTTGCTGGTCACATGTCAGCTATCCTGCTCAGCACTGGCCTGTAAATACCGGTGGTATTGCTTCGTCAGATAGCTAAGCTCCCTGAAAATGGACCAAATTACAGGTGCATCGGATGCAGAAGCCTTCCCAGTCAGCAGTGGTGTGCCCAAAGCTCTGTTCTGGCCCCTCCTGTTCATCATTTACCTTCTCAGAAAATATGGTATCAAGCAGAAGACACCTAGCTCTACCTTCCCCTGCAAGCCCACCATCACACTTCCTCCCTCTTCCCACCTTGACTGCTTACAAGATGTTTTCAACTTGTTGGCTGGCCTGTGTTTAACTTGTCTTCTGACTCTGTTATAACTCCTTGCAAGTGAATACCAGCTGTGTTTCGTTCGTGTGTCTGTCTGTCGTTCATTGAGAATTTCTAACAACTGCTTCCAAGATATTCATACTTTGTTTTCCCACAATTTTCATATGCATAATGGAAATAAAACTGAATTTATTCATATTGGTACTGTGATGGTCATACTTGGTAATATCCACACCTCACCACATGTGTAGATCTACTTTTTTTTTTTTTTTTTTTTTTGCGGGCCTGAGTCTAAAAACAGCACATTCCATTTCACATTATTTCATTACTAAATTACTTTAATTTTTCATACCTAACAATGTTAAATACAACTAGGCACTGTAAGGTTAAATTGTGTTTTGTATTAATACTTATTTCTTTCTTTTAATTAACCGGGGTTCAGCCTCTCCTTCATGCTGCAGCAAAGGCGTGGCCAAAGGCTGAGGACTCTGATAGGCTGCTGCCAGCTTTATTGGGCTTGACCACATGCTGCAGAATCATACGGGTGTTTGGGGATTTACTTTGTTTTGGTTAGTGCAAAATTTAGTGGCCATTGTATTTCCCCTTTACTCTTGGTTTAGCTAACCTTGTATTTAAGTTTACCAGTTTGTTTTTTTGTTTGCTTAAGTTCTACTTCGCTATGATTTTGGGTCTAGTTATATTCATTTGGCCTCTTTTATTAGTTTGTTTAGCTGAATGTTTGGATTTTGTAAAGTTCAAATTTTGGGGGTAAATAAAAACCTCTGAACAAAAACCTCCTGTGTCCAGCTGCCTTACTGCTTGGTCCCTGACAAGTACCACATTTACACTCTCTCTAATCTTGTTACCGATCCATCCTTCCCTCACTCGTGAACAAGACCCCGAGATACGTGAACTCCTCCACTTGGGGCAGGACCCTATTGAAGACCCGTAGAAGGCCCTCCACCCTTTTCCAGCTGAGGACCATGGTCTCGGACTTGGGGGTGCTGATTCTCATCCCAGCCACTTCACACTCGGCTGCGAATCACTCCTTTGAGAGCTGAAGATCACGGGCCGATGAAGCCAACAGAACCATGTCATCCGCAAAGAGCAGAGACCCAGTCCTGAGGCCACTAAACCGGAACCCCTCAACACCTCGGCTGTGCCTAGAAATTCTGTCCATAAAAGTTATGAACAGAATCAATGCGGACAATGCGGACCAAGCTATGACACCAGTCGTACAAGGACCGGACAGTTCTTAGAAGCGAGTCCAGCAGTCCATACTCCCGGAGTACCCCCCACAGGAGTCCCCGGGGAGTCCACAAAACACATGTAGATTGGTTGGGCAAACTCCCATGCTCCCTCAAAGAACCCGAAGAGGGTGTAGAGCTGGTCCACTGCTCCACGACCGGGACGAAAATCACACTGCTCTTCCTCAATCCGAGGTTCGACTGTCCGACGGACCCTCCTCTCAAGCACCCCTGAATAGACCTTGCCGGGGGGGCTGAGGAGTGTGATCCCCCTGTAGTTGGAGCACACCCTCCTGTCCCCCTTTTTGAAGAGGGGGACCACCACCCCAGTCTGCCAGTCCAGGGGAACTGTCCCCAATGTCCATGTGATGCTTTAGAGGCGTGTCAACCAAGACAGCCCTACAGCATCCAGAGCCCCGGGGCTCTGCCACTGAGGAGCTTTTTAACCTCCTCAGTGACCTCAGCCCCAGAGATAGGAGAGCCAGCACCAGCTACCCCAGACTCTGTTTCCTCATCAAAAGACGTGTTGGTGGGATTGAGGAAGGTCTTTGAAGTATTCCCTCCACCGCCTCACAACGTCCCGAGTTGAGGTCAGCAGCCCCCCATCCCCACTGTACACAGTGTTGACGGAGCACTGCTTTCCCTTCCTGAGCCGCCGGATATTGGACCAGAATCTCCTCGAAGCTGTCTGGAAGTCATTCTCCATGGCCTCTCCAAACTCCTCCCATGCCAGAGTTTTTGCCTTTGCAACTGCCGAAACTGCGCTCCGCTTAGCCCGCCGATACCCATCAGCTGCCTCTGGAGTCCCACAGGCCAAAAAAGCCCGATAGGACACCTTCTTCAGCTTGACGGCATCCCTTACTGCCGGTGTCCACCAGCGAGTTCAGGGGTTACTGCCACAACAGGCACCTACGACCTTACGGCCACAGCTGCAGCTGCAGCTGGTCGCCTCGACAATAGAGGCACGGAACACAGCCCATTCGGACTGAAAGTCCCCCGCCTCACCTAGGACATGGTTGAAGCTCTGCCGGAGATGGGAGTTGAAACTCTATCTGACAGGGGACTCCGCCAGACGTTCCCAGCAGACCCTCAGAACACGCTTGGGTCTGCCAGGCCTGACCGGCATCCTCCCCCACCATCTGAGCCAACTCACCACCAGGTGGTGATCAG
>JBAGKP010000018.1:28793612-28804875 GCA_037177255.1 Melanotaenia maccullochi
ATGCGACTGTTCTCCAGCTGTTATGTGACCGGCTGTTCTCTGGTGGCCGTTATGCGACTGTTCTCCAGCTGTTATGTAACCGGCTGTTCTCTGGTGGCCGTTATGCGACTGTTCTCCAGGTGTTATGTGACCGGCTGGATTTTTTTCTGATCACACACATTCTTAGCCAGCAGGGGTCGAACGCAAGGCCAAGGCTTCATCAAGCTGCCTAAAGAACAGTTCAGCCCTTTTACAATCGACATCTAGTTGTCAGCGTTGCCAACGTAGAGACTTTGTCGCTATATTTAGCGAGTTTTCACTCGCCTCGAGCGACTTTTTTTTTTTTTTTTTAAAGCGACAAATCTAGAGATTTTTTCTGGTGATACTAGAGACTTTTGGAGACTGGCGTAAAAGAACGTGTTACACTTAATAAAGTTAAACTTAAAAAAACAAATTAGTGACTGAAGAATTTAATTTTATTTTTCTGTTCTAAACATTTTTAGGTTGTCTTCATCAGCCCTCTCCACGGTAGCCTCCATTACAACTATACTGGTGATGGCATGTTCAGCTCTTTTCAGAGAGTCGGTTCTTTTGGCTCCCAAATGGCTCTTAATTTAACATCTTTTACAGCCTCATAATTTACATTAACTTCTCAGAAATTAATGGTAAATGTATTTTTTCTTTTTTGCATTATTTATCATCTATTCTAATTTAAAGTTTATTTTTTCACTAAAAATTGTTGCCGCTCAGTTTGTTTAGTTAGTGCAATAAAAATGCATGTGATTAATAATCGTGATTACAATATTGATCAAAATAATTGTGATTATAATTTTGTCATCATCGAGCAGCCCTAGTCTGGATCAACAGATCTCAAGTCAGTTTTTGAGGGAGGAGTCTTCAAGCAGACTCCTCCCTCCTCTTCCTCCTCTTCCTCCTCTTCCTCCTCCAGAGCAGGTCACAGGTGGTGCTCAGGTAAAGTTTGGATTGTGGGTCAACTAAAATTCTGAAGATGCAGAGAACACAAAGAATGTGAAGAGAAGGTTTGTCCTGGCTCAGACTCAGCAGGTGATTCCTGTTTTGATAGTCCGTCATGTTCCCGCCATCAGCCGGAGTTCTCAGCTACAGTGAGATGAAGGCTGCACGGTACCGAGAGAACATGCGATAACACTGGTTCATGATAAATAAAATACTGGGATATGCAATGTCTTTCAGCTTGAGGTGTTTAAACAAACACCAGGTAGTTGGTACTCTATAGCCTACTGAGGTAAAAAAAAAACAAAAAAAAACAAAAACAAAGTAAATGGATTATATAAAAATAATTGTTTTATTATATAAGAATTGCACCTGACCACAGCTGACTACAACGGTTGTGTAACTAGAACATCTTAGATTCGGGGTGCCCAGGTCCAGTCCTTGGTACGATAGTTTAAATAAATGTAAACAGAAATCGAACTGCAGTGGCTCTTGTACGACATGCGTTCATGTTTTCTTTGCTCGTTATGTGGGGATGCCATAGGCTGCCAAACTAAGTTTTGTGAGTTCTTGGGCAAAAAACAGCATATAATGGGACAGAACATAACTAAACTCAAGTAGAAGTGTTAGAAAACACACCCTGTGCTTTTACAGATGATGCTATATCACATAGGATACTGCACTGAGTGTGTGTGTGTGTGTGTGTGCTCTGTCATATGTGCCTGTGTGTGTGCAAACTTGCCTAAATTAAGGCAAGTTCTTGGTCAGAAAAACCAGCATGTTTGCTTTGCTGGCTTTTAAGCAGGTGCATTCACATCTAACAATATTCCCTGATGCGCTAAAAAGTCCCTCTGAACTGAACCAAGCCAAGGATCTGCCTCACGGTCGGTGGTGGGGGACAACAACTAGCTGTTGAGTTCAGCTTCCATTGCCTGTGACAGCTGCTGAGGTTGGGAGTGAGGCTGTCTTAAAGAAACTGCCCAATGATTTTTTTTCTTCACAGTGGGACCGGGTGGATTCATGGGCTGGAACAAAAGAGGGCGGAGCATAAAGGAAATTATACATTAATAATTTTAATGTGTTGCATTTAATATCAAGCAATATCAGATTATTATCATTGAAATATTTATCACCAGTACTTGTATAAAAATAGTTTTTATAGTTTTATAGTTACCTTTTGTGCTGCTTCCCATTCTGACATCACCCTGGTTTTCCTGTAAATGCAGCTGGCTTTGAATCTGGGATCCAGGAAGCGTGCCGTATCCCGACGTTCTGGGTGGCTGGGTTCTCATACTTTGTGTTCGTGTAGCTGAGGATTTTATTCCTAATTGATTTAGTTAGGTCACTGTGTCTGCAAGAACTGACGTCTTCTTCAGGTGAAGGACTGGTTTCACGTGAAACACTGACGTAACTCACCTGACAGCACCAGTAAGTTGCTGCAGAGGACTTAATGCCTGGTTTATTGACTCAGGAGCATCCAGATCTTTCCGGTGGGAATCAAATAGTTTTCTGTCTGCTGAGAGGACGTCTGAGGCCCGTTGCTGCTCCAGAACTCTTTCTGTCATCTTCTGTCTTGATGCCCACCTGGTGGCCATTCAGGGGTGTGTGAGTGCTGTGGGAGGTTGAGTTCCTGCATCTTTTTTCCATCTTCCAGTTATGGCAGAAATTCCCACAGACGTTTTGCACATCGGAGCAGCTCGAGCAAGACGAACATCATGTTTAGCCGCACTTTCACATCCACAATAATCCAGGAATCATGCTAATAATTCACCCTTTTAGTGCAGCATTATTCATCAAACGGTGTGTGTGTGTGTGTGTGTGTGTTAAAATTAACCGTTTATAAAGCAGTGAGCTACACAATGTCTTTGTTTTTTTAATTATATGCTTCACCATCACTTTAAAAATGTGTTCCCTATGCTTATCCATTTTAACCTTTTCTTCTCTATTTCTCTTATAATCCCTTTTCTAAATGGGAACAAATTATTGAATGTTGTCCTCTGACTGCAAATGACAGCCTGTTCCAGCATTAAAACCATGAAAACAGGCGGTTTTAGGGAAACCTGCGCTCTGTTTGCATCAGTCCAGCACTGCGTCTTTTTAATCCGTCTTATTCACAGTTTCTCACGAGTGTTTCGCTGCCTCCGTCATTCGGTGGCGTCGGTTTGTCTGTTAGCAGCATAACTCAAAGTTATTAACAGATTTTAATTACATTTTCAGGAAATCTCAGAAATAGAATAAAGGAAGAAGTAATGAGATATTTTTGGGGTGTTCCAGACCATCGCCTGGATCCAGGAATTTTTTTAAAGGAGTCTTGACTGTCGGATATAAGGAACATTTTACTATTAGAGGTTCTAACTCAAAAATTATAAATAATATATTTTATTTAAAAGCACCTTTCAGGTCACTCAAGGACACTTTACAATAAAAGAGACAATAAAATACAAGCTGCTATTTAAAAGAAGCACCGATACAGGGACAAAAACAAGTGTACTTACAGAGGGTGTTTGGAAAAATATCGGTTCCCCCAACCATTACGGTGGTGGTGGCCTGTGCTCGCTTCCCTGGGTTGTGTCCTCGGCTTCATGATCAGCAACAAAACGTAAATTAAGCAGCAGATCATCCGTTTCCTTCCTGTTGCAGTGAAAACTCGTCAGAAAACAACCGACTTCTGCAGGAACTTTTCCACCCGATGGGCTTTAGGCTGCGAGTTGGAGATCAAGACATTCTTGGCTTTATGTGTTTAACACCCCAAATATCTTCATTTTTTAGAAATGAATCCACAAAGATTAACAGATTTATTTACTTCAGAATGAACAAATGTTTAATGAAAATATAAATGAGTACAGCCGACTGTAGACTCGCAGCTTTTAATCCATCCGTTGGTAAAACGTCTGCATGAACGTTGAATGATCAGAGGTTTATAAATCCATGACGGGTGTAGAAACTTCCACCAAACACCAGGTAAACAGCGACGTCTCAGTCTGAAACGGGTGGAAACATCTAAACCTGTGCTTCATTCACCGTTCAGAAGATTGTAATAAAGTTGTTGTAAATGTTGTAATAAGGGTTCGCTTCTCTTTGTGAGGCTGTTTCTTTCAGCGTGTTTTTAACCGTAGAGCGTGGACGCGAACAGCAGCCAGGTGCCTCCAAAATGATGGAGAAAGCCGCGGAGATGTTGCTTCATGACTTTTAATAAATGACAGATTCAGATTAAATTCTTTGTTCAGCATGATTGAACGTTTTAAGACTGGTCCGGAGGCCTGACTGTTTCTTTTTTCTCATCCTGGATGATGAGACGTTTATCCTGGAGGTGGAAAATCTCAAGATTCTTCAGTCCTGTGATTTTGTGGTCTCGCGGCTCAACTTTTTATAGACCCTTTTTTTCCGTTGCACCACATGTCTATCCATTTAGATATATTATTGTTCACATCAGCAGAGCAGTGCATTCTGGGTAGTGTGGTGACTCTGACCTCAGTTCGCTTTCCTGGTTCAATCAGAAGCTGGATTTCCTGCTGTGAGGTCAGACGGGTGTCAGTTGATCGGTTTAAAGTCTCTTGTTCATCAGAGAACATCTGGGTTACTTTTTTTTAGACATCGGTGTCAGAACCAGGTGTTTTCTTTATTAACCTGTCAGTTTTCTTACAGGTCTGTATTTATTAGTACTCTCCATTTCATGTTTCAGGTTAACTGGGAGGTGAGGCTCGCATGCTCACAGGAGGAAGAGGAGAAGCTGAGCTGATTGTAAGAGGCAGCAGAGAGGATGAAGAGCATGAGGTGAGGAGGAGAAAGTGTCCATCGTCTGCCTGTTTGTGTGGACAGACTTGTCTTATTCTGGTTTATGTTAAACCAGTTCTTCAGTTTGACACGTGAACAAGACTTCCTGTTAAAATCAGCTGTTTTTTCCTGACCAGCAGGTAAGATCTCAGGTGTGAATGTTTGAACCCTGACGGCTGATTCTGTGTTTCAGGTCTTATCACTTCTATGGATGAAGTCCATGCAGAAGACGCTCACAGCTCAGGTACAAACACACACCTGGTGGACTGGTCTGTGGAGATCAGCTGGGCTCTGTTCTGGAGCTTCAGAGATGGTTACCGGGAACAGTGCTGAACCTAAAAAGTCTGTTCGGAGCAAGCTGTTAAAGTTCAGACTGTTTTTATGAGACGTTTGTCTGCAGACTGAACCATAAAAAGTCGTTTCACACCTGGACGAGAACCCAGCTCCGACATGTGACCTCATGTGGATCAGCTGTAGTCCGGCTCCACCCTCTGACCATATACGGTCACGAAATGGTGTCAGGTGATCAGCAAACTTCAAATGAAAGTAGTGGTGATGTCACAGAAGCTATGCCCACATCTCACATACGTCAGACGTGTTGGAGGGTTTGTGTTCAGAACAGGAAGGCAGATGGCGTCTGATCCATCAGCTGGACTTTGTGTCACGTATGAATGTTTCAGCACGTCAGTGAACGTACTGACAGAGATGGAAATTTGTGTGCCACACAGGAAGTGACACCGGAATCGATGGCCCTCATTGGCTCCCTGAGGGCAGCACGTGGTCATGTGCCACTAAAGGGCTTAATGGAGCAGAAAGTCAGGGTCAGGATTCCTGCATGACACACAGCTGTGCAGCGGTTCTGGTGGTTCTGTGATCACCGACTCACTTTATTCATTTTACATCCTCATCCACAATCATAATGCATAAAATCACAAATGATCAAAGTACACACTTTCCAAACATTTGATGCTAAGCTAGCAGATGCTACCAGCTGCAGTGTAAGTGACATCACACACAGCCGTTTACATGAGCAGTCTGTAAGCAAGCAAACATCCTGACAGCAGCCATGTCGTTTTCATGATTAGCATGTTAACAGCATTAGCTTCTCTCTGTCATTCACATCCACAGGCTAACATGCTAACATTAGCCTCCTGCAGATCAATGCAGAAACACTTCCTGTTCTGAAAATAACGCGATCGATGTGTGGCCCGAGGCCGCTTCACACACACATGGTGTTTGATATTGATGAGGGGCAACCGAGCATAGATCTGCACAGAGAGAGAGAGAGAGTGGTGGATGTTGGTGTGACCGTGGTAACAGGGTCCAGTTGTGGTGGTGGCGTCGTGGCGAGCAGTAGGTGGGCGAGCGGCAGGTCACTACCTCATCAAAAACTTGTTCTCCTGGCAGGACTGACAGACCAACCGGACCGAGGACAGGAAGGACGCCGGCCAAGAATGACGAGTGCCGCCCCGGCCAGGAAGCCGTACCGAAAGGCTCCGCCACAGCACCGCGAGACACGCCACGCCCTGCCCACTGCTTCGCCTGCGCTGCAGCCCGACATCAATCAGGTAAAAAAATGCACCTTAAACACACCTCCACACCCTCCCCAGCATGTCACCCGCATTACCGGGTCACAACATGGCGTCCAGATCTCGCCAGCGCCAGCCTCAGACAGCGAGCTGGACGTCTCCAGCCTTTCCAGTCTGGAGCTCTGCATTCCCCCTCCACCACTCTTCAGCAGCCCGGCTCACCAGCCTAACCGGATCAACCGGACCAGAACTGCAGCCAGTGTCTTGGCGTCTGAGCATCACATTTCAATCCCTTACCATTGTCCAAGTCCTCAATACACCTCGAAGAGTTTTCAAAGCAGAAGAATCCACAGAAGCTCCGCCCCAGCCAAGAAACATCCGTTACGGGAGCCCAGGGAGCAGCACCACAGCCGGGCTCACTGGACTCAGACCACTACAGGTCGGACTCAAACCGCCGGACCCACAAAAGGCATCCTAAAGCAGCCAGCATCACTAGGTGTGGATCACACCTATGATGTCATCAGGAAGTCCAAGTCGGTGGAGCTGCTGGACGATGGCGCCGCCCGCCACGTACCAACTCATATGTTGGACCAGGCGGAGCCGCGGAAGCCGTCTTCGCTGAGGTCATCGGCCCCGTCGTCCCCCTGCAGGACCAACTGGAACTGGAAGATGCAGGTTTTAGAGGAGAAGGTCCGCTTCTCCAACTTTCTGGATGAGATCACCTGTCGGGTCCTCAGTCCCGCCCGCCTCACACTGTTGGGCAAATCTCATAACAGAGGGCGAGAAAGCTCCTCCCACCAGGGTGGCCGTCACCGCGGTGACAGGAACCGGCATGTGGACCCTACTGAAAGGACTCGGCGCTGGGACGACTGGGTCGCCTCGGTGCGGCGGCCCAACAGCTGGTGCCCAACCTTGCAGGAGGAGGGGGCGGGGCATGATGACATCACAGAGAAGGCGAGGTCAAATGAGGATGTAACCAGAAGAGTAAAAATTGAGGCTCATGAGGCAAAACAGCCTCGGAGACACAAACGTCCACTGTCCAATCAGCTTTTGCTGTCTCAGATCCAGGTAGGTCAGAGGAGGAGCAACTCCTCCTCCTCCATCTTCCCCCTGCTCCTGCACCTCCTCCACCCCTCTACCCTGGACTGGTTCTGCACTGGTGTTTGACTGGATTCAGACTGGTTAGACTGAGAGGAGCAGGAACTAAGGAACTCAGACGTTGGGGTTCTCTAACAAAGTTCTGGTTCTTCCCTTCAAAATTTGAAGGTTTCCAGTGAAATCCAAAGTTGATGATGAGGATCAGGTTCTGTTTTTTAATCAATATTCTAAATGAAAATGGTGGTAATCAATTGGTGAATAAGGTCTTCTGAGCCTGAAATACCCACAATGCATCAGTGCAAATGCCAGGTCATTTATCTTCTCTCCTGATATTGATCAGACCTGATCAGGTCTGTAACTCATCGTTAGAGCTGAACAGAGCCTTCTGATTGGCTGCTCTGCTTCTATGGACGATCAATGGAGCAGCTGAGAGGGTTGGTCATATGACACCCTGTTGCATGCTGGTGAGCTCGCGCTTGATTGTGTCCGTACGTCGACACAGATCGACGGACTTTAATGCTGCGTTATCAACACCGACTGACCTGACAGTGACTGAAAGTCAGGAGGTCCTGGAGAAGGTCCTGGAAAACAAGGACAGACCTCCAGGTGAAAAGATTCCAGACCCTCTCACGTTCAGAGGCCTGAAGAACAAAGCTGAAACCCCAGAACATAAAACGTGTCAGACTTATTGATCAGTGAAAGGGATGGAGAAGACTTCATTTGACCAGGACTCAGTCCCAAGCAAAGTCCTGAGACCCAGTCTTGAACCCAGCAGGAGAACTAGAGCCGTTGAATAAGGATCGTGTCTTTAACCCTTCAACTACTGTAATTATGACAGGCCACATTTTTTTTAATTGGGGGGAATAAGGAAATAATTTTGCACATTTTCCAGGACAAAACTTTATGCCATTATTTTATCAATGTTTAAAACAATGTACGTAAAAAGCCTGAAAAATGAATAACATTTAAAGATTTTAAAAAATTTAAATTAAGCCAGTTTTATATCTTAAATATGTTTTTTTTCTAGAGCTTTCAGTACGACTGAGTACTGGGGCCACATAAAAAATAGAAAAAATTCACAAGCTTCGAGAATAAAGTCGTAATATTAGGAGGAGTAAAGTCGTAATATTAGGAGGAGTAAAGTACAGAGTAACCAGTTCCAGCCATTTCCCGCCACATAAGCAGCGATTTCCTCCAAGTCCACCTGCTTCTTTTTGCAGAATAGATTAATTTTCTACTTTTAATTTTCCTGATGAATCTCCTGGTTTGTGAACCTTATGCTACACAACTTCACACAAAGCTCCACAGCCCTTATTTTAACCTTCCTCTGTAAAACTGCTTAAAACATTACAACTTTATTCTTGTAAAATTACTTTTTTCTCTTAACATTATGACTTTTTTTGTCATAAAATTACGACTTTCTTCTCTTAATATTATGACTTTATTCTCAAAGCCTGAAAAAAATATTCTTAATGTGGCCCTAATACTCCGTCGTGTTTCATGTCACCGCTTCTTATTAGTCCATGCTGAGCTGAGCTGCAGCGCTTTGCACTCCGTACGTCTGCAGGGTGAACCGCCCCTCATCAAAAGAATCATTTAAAAAAAGAAATATGAGATTAGATTTATCCAAAAGAATGCTCCTGTGTTCCTAGGAAGAAATTTCATGTGTGACGTAGTAAA
Organism: Melanotaenia maccullochi; assembly: GCA_037177255.1. NCBI lineage: Eukaryota > Metazoa > Chordata > Actinopteri > Atheriniformes > Melanotaeniidae > Melanotaenia > Melanotaenia maccullochi. The sequence goes on from JBAGKP010000018.1 coordinate 28,802,645, forward strand.
ACACAGAAAGTAGAAAAAAAACCTGTGGGCTGGGTGTAAATAATCCAGAATATTAAAAACTGTGCGACTTCCTGGGAACGTTCCTCCTGTCCACCCTCTACAAATCTTCATGGAGCTTTGCTGGACATTTCTTCATTATACAAAGTTATTACTAATAAAAATTTTGTAAAGTTAAACTGTTGTAAAAAAGACAAACGAAAGCAAACAGCAAAAACAGGCAAAAACACAAGACACCTAAAAACTGTATTTACAGCACAGACATGCTTTAAACATTTTAACGCTGCTACAGTGCAGAACGGTTTAAATGCTGCTCTATAGTAGTTAAAAAGCTTTACTGTCTGTCTAAACGGCTGGTTTTGAGGTTTCGGATGTCACCCCTCCCCTTCAGTACCAAATACATCGTATTTAATTGGAAAAGTCGTGTCTGCTTCCAGAATCCACTGAAGTTTCACCTATTTGACCAAAAGCTTGAGGAGTGGCGGTAAATTGAATTCCACACGTCACTTTCTTTGGTACCAGGATTAACTTCAGCCCTCTCCAGTACAACTGCTGGTAACAGACTGGTTCAGGAGTGTTTTCAGAATAATTTACAACAAGTAACGTTGATTTTCTCCGTGGTTAGACCACGGAGGTCCAGATCAGCTCCCTGACGTGGGAGCTGCTGTATCAGGCCATCTTGTTCTTTGGCTTCAGGCTGGTCTGCCCCTGAAAGCAGGAGTCTCATGGACTTAATCTGGTTTTGGTTCCGGATCAAATTCTGCATGTAGTGCAGGCCCCCGTCTGTGAGGCGGACGTGGAGACTGGGTGTCATGTGACCAGAGAGCTGGTGGTCCCGAAGGTTTCCTCATGTTTGCCCCTGCAGCACCGAGCTGCTAGAGACACATTCATGTTGTCACAGTTGTTTGTAGTTATTTGTTTTTGTTTATCGTTAGAAATCGTTTAACCTGAGGAAACGTAAACTTATCTGGTTTTAAAACCGACTGTTTCAGGGAGCCGAGGGATTGTTCTGACTTTTCTCTGCTCTGTTTCAGGAGGCCTTATCGGACTCTGACAGGATCAGGTGAGTACAGCTGTATGCAGACATTTACATTTTAAGCTCCGGTGACTGATCAAAACATGACGTCATAGTTTGATTAGGGAATCACTGCACACACACACACACACACACACACACCTTGGTTGTTTTCCTGTCGTCATTCTGTTCAGTCTATTTACATCTCTGGGCCCTGGTTCTGACTTCCTTCTGACTGATCCGTCCTGGAGAACAACAGTTGCTGCAGACCAGCCCGTTTACGATCATGCACCACAAATCTTTGTGCTCCCTTACGTGTGAATATCAACCATGCAGAGAGTTAGCAGGAGTCCGTGAGAGTAGACCTACTTTGTGTTTGACGGACAAAGAAAATGGAACAGACATGAGGAATGAAGGTCAGATGAAAACTGGTCCTGTTGCTGCTCTCCTCTTCTAGAGATGTTATTTCAACCAGGGAGACAAAAGTTGCATTAGTTTAACATATCAACTAACATGTAAATAAACAAAAATAAAAGTGTTTTATTTCTGTATATTGCCCATCAGCAACTGCATAGAACAGGGGAGCCCAAGTCCAGTCCTCGAGATCTACTATCCTGCTACTTTTAGATACATCCCTTTTTCAAAACACCTGTATCCAGTGTCTGAATCCCCTCATCCACGTGTTATTTATCTATGCAGAGGCCTGGTAACGGGGCATTCATTTGATTCAGGTGTGTTGGAGAAGGGATGCATCTAAAAGTTGCTGGATAGTAGATCTTGAGGACCGGACTTGGGCACCCCTGGCATAGAAGCTGCCCCTAACACATTTAGACCCGAAAGCATCCAGCTAACAACAAACTGGCTAATAAAGAAAACCAGAAAGCTGTTGATGATGGTTAAAAATCATCTTCTCACTTTCAGTAAGATTTAGTTCAGGAAGAAATAAGAATTTAAATCTGCTGTTTTAACCAATCAAGACAACCAGTTAACCAGTCAACACCACCAGTTAACTAGTCAACACCACCAGTTAACCGGCTGTTCTCCTGCTGGAAACACGGATTTAATCAATTACATCAATTTAATAAATGTAACAATTAGTGCTGGACACGTTAACGCGTTAATACAACGCTTTATTAACGCATCGCTTTATTAACGCATCGCTTTATTAACGCATCGCTTTATTAACGCATCGCTTTATTAACGCATCGCTTTATTAACG
>JBAGKP010000018.1:28810440-28829352 GCA_037177255.1 Melanotaenia maccullochi
ACAGGAAGTACACACCATCAAAGTAATAAACAGGAAGTACACACCATCAAAGTAATAAACAGGAAGTACACACCATCAAAGTAATAAACAGGAAGTACACACCATCCATGCAACAAACAGAAATACACACAAACATATCCTCTTCAATCTGTTTCTGTGTGCAGGTGAGCCATACGTACCTGAGGAAAGTTAATCATGCGGACAGGTATCAGGGACTCGATCAACCTGAGGACAGATGGCGCAGTTAGCAGCAGGAAGTAGGAAGCAGCCAACTGCAAACAGGAAGCAGATGTCTTACCTGCTGCGGACCTGGACCGGCTCTACGTCGAAGTACGGCCTCAGGATGTCGATGTTGGCATATAGGTTGAAGGCTTTGGAGGCCTGCCGTTTCCCCGCCTGCCAAACCTGAATGCATCATACAGGAGAGACAGGTAAGTGTGCAGCCTCTGATTGGTCAGTGTGAACGCAGGGACCGTCAGCACTCACCTCGTCTGCCACCTGTCGACCCAGTTGACCTTTTATGCCCTTCATCCCCAGAAACTCTCCATCATCGCCGGCCTCGTCTTCTGTGGCTGCTGCCTCGGCGGTCACCTCCTCCTCCTCCTTCATCCTCTGGTGCATCTCTCCAACATCCTCAAAGCTGGAGCCTGACGTGTCATCCATGTTCTCCATGTCGATGACGGCTGAGCCGCCACCCTGAAAGCAACAAGAAACACAAGAACCTATCAATCAATTATTAATCAATACATAAGTGACTGCCTGGGACCACCATGATTCTAATGTCTGACTGACTGATGTTCTAGTCCAAATGATGACCAACGGATTGCCTCGGTTCTCAGATTAATCAATAAGTGAATTGATATCTACAAAAACAGTTTAACAGGCACCAAAGAATTCAACCCGTCCACTTCAGAATTCTGGTTATTTCAGTCAGAACCAACAGGTTCGGTTTCAGCTGGAACGTGCAGCTCAACAGACACACAGCAGCTTGAGTTCGGTTCCGGTTCCGGTCGGCTGTTCTGGTTAACTGGTAGTTAGCAGGTTAGCATCATGTTAGCACCATGATCAGCTGTTCGTGTGTTTGTTCTAATAAACGTGTCTGATAAACACAGAGTGACAGCAGGTTGTTTAAACTGTTAACTGGCTAACTAGCAGGTTAGCTTCAGATTAGCACTGTGGTTAGTTATCAGGTTAGCTTACCTGGATGATGTTGTCGTCGAAGCTTCCCCACGGTTCCGTGTTCGTGTTTCTGCTCCCGGAACCCGCAGACATTTTCCCCTCGGTGGCAGCAGCCTTACACCGGGTTGTGGGTCAAACGGTCTGGTCCTGCTGGTCCCTGGAGGTTCGCTTCGATCACCGACGGGCTTTATATTCCAAACGAACCTCTAACGCTCGATGTTTTGGTGTCTAAAAGCGACATTACAGACAGCTGACTCCGCCTACGTCAATACTGACGTTGTGACCAAACTAACGTAGTTCCTGAATTATCGCGAGATTTCCGTAGAATTGCTCTCAGTTGTGCTCTTTATTAAATCATCACATTTTAGTGTCAGACAAAAGGATTAAGAGAACTGTGAACATAAACAGAATAATAAAAGCACAAAGTAAACAACAATATAAACACCAAAACTAAAGAAATAACAAAAACTTGAAAGTTTTCTGAAGGAGATACAGGACGAAAAGATCCACCACAAAACAACTTTCTAGTTTCCTCTGCTGGAGAATAGAATGGAAAAACCCTGGAGTCCAATGTTGATCAGAATATTTTCCCTGTCCTGCAAACTAATCCCAGAAATGTTCTCAGTACTTGATCTTCTTAGTCCAAGGAGTAATATGGCCAATCTACATTTATCTTTTTGTTTTTAGGATGATGGGAATTCTGTCAGATTTCCAAGACCATCTGTTGTAGGAGCTGCAGGGGAACTTTGTGGACCAGGAGAAGCTTCGGTGGTCAGGTGCGTTTTCAGATCTTTCATTAAATAACATACATCTGAACTCCCTGTCCTGTTTCACCTCAGACTTGGATGGTTTTTATACCTGGAGAGACATTCAGGGCTCTAACAGTTTTCTTACCTGACAGAACTTCATGTGTTAAAGTGGCCCATTGTTCTTCTCATTGTTGGGATCATACCTGACAAACAATGACATGAAGCTGGCCAACAGGGGTGTGTTAAGTGCATATTGTGTTTTATCAATAAAGACATGTACTAGAATTAGAACTGTAGGAAACAAACGTTCTAAAGTAAAAACGTACAACTTTGATGCAAAGTTATGACCAGGAGCATTGGTCCTGATGGAGGAATGAGGAAAAGTTTTGTCTGACTCTGATATTTCTGAGTAATCTGCAGACAAATCGTCCTAGTTCGTTATTTGTAAATTTAATCCAAAGATAACAGAACTGGAGTCAATACAGAACCATAATGTCCACAACAGGTGAAGTTCTCTGATTTTGTTAAATCAAAACCTGCTCTGAAATAATCCAAAAGTGACTGAAACGTGAGCTGAGTACATTCACTTCACTTACTTCCCTTTGTGACCAAAGTTAAAAGTTGAACGAGATATTAGTTATTTTAAATATTAGAAAATTTTTACACGGTGAACATGAATATATGTCCTTTTACATATTTTAAATTTCCATATGAATGTGTGAATCCTGTAAAACTAAATAGACAAAAAAATATCTATTAATCTTTGTCGTGTTCTTATTGTTAGTTATTTTTTCTTACTTTAACTAGTTTCTCTATTTTGTCTTACATGTTGAATTTCTCTGATGGAACCTCCCAAACGGATTAATGAAATTGTCTGAAATAAACGTTCTCTTTGTGGCACCAGGGGGCAGCGTCACTCCGTCTCACCCCAACGAGATGTTGCTTCAAGTTCTCGCGAGTTTTCTGTCGGCCATTTGCGTATTCTTTTTCCCTTACGCGACGCGTTCGTGACATTGGGTTAGCAGCTGGTGTGAAACACCGGCATTGAACGGACAGTTTTTAGTCTGACCGCTCACGGACTCAACTCAGGCCATTTATGACATCTAAATCGAGGTTCCGCGGTAAAGGCACACGGTGAGTTAAGCCATACGTGGCTACTTAACAGTTCTGTTTAAATTCGACATGTTAGCTAAGGAGTTAGCACCGTTAGCTCCGTTGACCTGCCGACACAGGCTGACAGCCGTTAGCCTAACTCAGCCGTATGGGCATCGGTATCCTTGGCTCCTTCAGGGAACATCTGTTTATGTTTATTTAAATATACCATTGTATGTCTGTTTAAATATTTTATTGTGTTTTTTTTATTTATTTATAGAGATTTAGCTTTCCTGTTGTTAGATTACAATAATGTTCTCCTTATGTGTATTTGAGTGCTGTGATGAACAAAGTGAGCTACCACACACTGCAACATCTGGTCAATAAAAAGAAAGACCTGAAATAAGTACAGTTCGAGATTATAATTGCGTTTATTTAACTATCAAAAGTTTTATGAACAACACAAGCACCTCTTACTGTTAGTATGCAGAGCAAAATCTCCATAAATATGTTACTTCATCGTCTCATCTACCAGGTTTTATTCTTTGTCGTTGTAGTCTATCGTTTTAGATGCCAATTCTATTAATCGGTGTGCTCCGAACAAGCCGACCAAAAGTCACAAATAAACAAAATGTCAGCATTTAAACTGCTTTGTTCTTTCGGGTTGTCCTTAATCTAATGGCTGTTGTGGCAGAGAGATAAGTGCTCTGCTGACACAAGTTGACAGTTTTACTGATCAGAATGCTGCTGGGTGAATTCTCTGCATGCCGAGTGAAGGTAGAGACCTTTGGCATTTGGAGAAAGGGAGAATTTATTGTTTTAAGTGAGCAGCCTGTTGGCTAAACTGTCCGCAAACAAACAAGCGTCGTTTTCCAACAGAGCGTAACGTTAAGACGGCTGCATGTCACATTTATTTCTGGGTAATAAATAGCATACACCAGCTGTAAAAGCTTTGTATGATTGACAAGCAATCGATGTGATGTCTACGTTATGTCTGAATGGAGGAGGAATCTTCTCGGTACTCTCCGGCCCCCAGAACATCGCCCATCCCCGTCCTGGCCTGCTCCCTCCCCCTTGGTGCGTACGTGCGGGCCTGCAGGCTGTCATGGCGGACGCGCAGGGCAGAGTTTCCTCATTCCTCTGAGTTCCGTCCCCACGGGAGGAAACCGTAGAAAAGCGCATTTTGTGTTCGTGTATATGCGGCAGAACCCGGAGCTGTTTGCAGTGTTTTTCGTCTCTGAACAGCAACATGAGGTATGACCACCGTTTTCCGTTTCTTCAACATGTGGGCTGCCGGCGAGTCTCCACATGGACGAAACTGTTTGATGCAGAAATATTTCCGCTAAACGCGCAGCTGCAGCGTTGTTAATCCCCAGATTACTTTTCAGTGAATAATGTCTTTGTTTGCTCCATAAAATATAGTTTTAAAAGTTCAATGCACACTAAATAAAGTCAGCAGAACTTTGTGAAAACCAACAGTTCTGTTGAATTAATCCTGAGTCAGACTGGGTTGATACTGATCCCCCCCCCCAACCAGAGGTTTTTCTCATTAATTTGACTTGAAACTGTTAATCAGATTTTCATTCAGAGTAAAATGTCTATATTCTAACACGAACAGAGTTCTATTGTTCAGATATGGAGCTCTGCGAGGAGTCTTATTATTATTATTATTATTATTATTATTATTATTATTATTATTATTATTATTATTATTATTATTATTATTATCATCAAGTAAACCAGAACCTGTGGTAATTTCTTCATTAGATCAATAATGTCTCCTCATGTCTTCTGAGATCAGATAATTTAGTGCGATTGGTTCCTCTGATATACCAGACAATTAATCCTCTGATCTGAAACAGGATTATTTTTCCTTGCCTAAAACAGCATGCTCAAACTCCAGCTGTTTTCACACCGTTGTCATCATTCGTTAACTATTCAGTGTTCCAGCTGATTAGAGTTGGACCAGGTCCATCACTGCTTGTGTGCCGCCCGGAGAGATCAATAATCCACGTTTCAGCTTTAAAAATGTGACATTGCTGTTTTCATTTGGAATATCGTGCAGCTGATCGTCACAGTAACAGCTGTGTGGGATCAGAGATACAGCTCAAAAACTTTATCAGGTTTGCTGAGTCGTCAGCTGATCGGCTGTTTCCAGCTGATATGGAGCTGCAGCCGCTCCCTGAGGCCACGCCCACTCTGCATCCTCGGAGGCCTCCACTCTGCAGGCGTGTGGGTTACAGCTATATTTGACAACCGTTTTTATTTTTATATCATTGTGTGTGACTGGTTTAATCCCAGTGGTCAGCGGTAACCCGTCGACTCTAACCAAGCCCACAGCACTTTGCAGCGGTGTGCACAAACAGTGTGCATGTGCACTGAGTCAGCTCAGCAGCTGCTTTGAATCAGCTTTATTGTCATTGTTCCAGACAACAGAGTCAAACCAGACAGTCCAACATCGGGATTTTCAGCTCTGGTTCTGATCCAGATCAAGTGGTCATCCTCAGTCTGACTCACAGAATCTGCACCCACAGTTCTTGTAGGAGCTCAGTGTCGAATTAGAGCTTTGTTTTTTTCTACTTTGAAGTAGAGCTGCAACTAATAACTATTCTGATGGTCGATTAGCCACCAACTATTAAAACGACTAGTCGACCAGTCGGATTATGTGTCTCATGATTATTATAAATGGATCTTATTTCACTTTCAGCTTTGAAATCTTGCATGAGGTTGTTAAGTAAGTCCGACGTTCCTCCTCTTTAAATGTTCGAGCGTTGCAGACGTACTTCCGTGGTACACAAGGTCCGCTTTACAAACCTCACATGCATTTAATTTATTTTGTAAGGTAAATGTGAAGTTATCCCAGACTTTTAACGTTCTCCGCCGCCGTTTTCTTCATTAGTCCGCCACCATATTTTTCCCCTGGCGGACTTCACTGGGCATGTGCAACTCTCAGCAGAGATAAAAAAAGAAGATGATGTCTCACTCTGTGTTTTTTCTTTTTTTTGCTGACGATAGTCGACGGCTAAATTCGTTGACTATTTTTATTGTCGACTGTTGTCGACGACGTTGACTAATCGTTGCAGCCCTGCTTTGAAGATAACAAGAGCTTAAATACTCTCACTAATGACAAAGTTCTAAGAGACATCTGTCTGTCTTTATCTGTGTGGCTCCTTTTCAAGCGAAATGCAAATCAAGGTTCTCAACAGAGCAAATAAAAACACAGGAGGAAATAAAATTGGACAGAATGATAAAGTAACTGATCAGAAAAAGAAGTGAAATATTTAAAATCGTTAATAACTTAAACAAACCCATGAGGATCAGTTTTAATATCTCTTCCTATTAGAAAGCTGCCCGATGGAAAAACATCCGAGACACCATCCTGTTTGATATCGCTGAAGATGTAGTCCCTGTTTACTTTATTTTTACCCTCCATGAGGAACATTTAGCCTTTAAACCATGTTTATATAATGAAACTACAGTATTTTGGGAAACTTTTCCCCAGCGGGGCAGTTTTATTCATTTCTGTTTGAAGTTAGCTTGAAGTCACACAGTGAAAAATGAAGCTAAGATAAAGGTTCCCAAACCTTTTAAAAACAAACTCAACGAGTACATATGCTGGTGTTCGCAACCCAAAACTTATTCCTTCTGGATTCTGGACTAAACAGCGGAGGGACCCGATGCTTTTTCAGGTCCGCTTTGGATCAGTCGTCTGTTTCCTTGTTTTGTCTGTTGGAAAAACTGAAGTGGAGGTTTTTTTTCTTCAGGAAATGTGGAGCGATTGTATTTTGGGACTGAACTGAAAGCTTTCTTTTTGTTTTCAGGAAGTTGTACGTCAGGCATTTTTTCTTTTTGTAAACAAACTTATTAGAATATTTGGGGCTGACTTTTGAGTTGAGATTTGTTTTTTTTTGTTTTGTTTTGTTTTTTTATATGTTTCCACATAAAATTGGTGTTGGGTTTACTTTTCATCTGCTGTCAGGGTGTTTTGAGTTTTCTACTGGAAATAAAGAACATCTTTTTTTGTCAGGTTGAGCTCTCACCCCAAGATTAAAATAAAACACCTGAATTAAACCGTCACATAAAGCGTCACCCAGACGGGATCAAAGCTTGTGTTTAGTGTCACTTTTAATTGAAATAAATAGATTTTTTCTTGTTCTTAAGAAATAAACTACTACGTGACCCTTCAAATGGATGGATGGACATTTCTGCATGTTTTATTTTGACAGTGCTATGTCTGCTTCCTGTTTTCTCCAGGATGCCTTTGATGGAGGCGGAGGTGGTGCCAGCCAGCGGGCTGAACCAGTGCCAGCAGGCCCAGGATCAGCTGGAGAACGCCATCAACGGCGTTTTGAAGGCCGAGCAGCAGCTCAGAGAGAATGCCAGAGAGGTCAGAGCCTTCATCCTCCTCCTCTTCCTTCATGTTTGTCTGGTTCCGCCTTATAACTGACACACACACACACACACGGTCAGAAACCTGGGAAAAACCCAACCGGAACCACTGTGTTGCAGTCCAGCAACGCAGCTCAGCTGTGATCTGAAAGTCAGACCAACAGAATTGTGAGCTTCCTGCTTCCCGTGAACTGCTGAGCGTGCACATAGGAGCGTGCACGTCTGCTGATAAGAAACTGAGACACAGCAGCTTCAAGAAGGTTCAGTTTATTCCTGTTCTGTGAATCATCAACCTGAAAGAAGAACCGCAGCGGTCCGACCCGCTGATCCATGATCAGCTGCAGACATTCGTCTTTTCTCTGACCAGAGATGAGCAGCTTCATCCATACACACCACATCATCATCATCATCATCACCACCACAGTCCTGTTTCATCAGTCCTGACTCACAAAAACATCTGAACCACTTGCCTTTGTTGGCTCAGTAGTTTCTATGGAAAAACCTGCTCAGTCCTGCAGGTGTGTGTTTGTAACGTAACGTGACCTGATACGGAGCTGGGCGAGTCAGCATATAAAAGACTGGAGAGAGCGAGAGAACAGAAGGCGTGGTGAAGTGGTAGCATAAGAGTGTGGAGGAGAGAGGACAGAGACAGTTACAGCTGTTGGACTCGCCTGGACCTGCAGACGTGTTGTTTTCTGTTGTCTTCGGATCAGCTGCAGGTAAAGTTCAGTTTGTTTAAGATCGGCTGCAGCTGACGAAGCAGATGTTTGTTTACAGGTTTTCAGGCGATGGACTCGCTGATCTTTCCAGATATGTTTCTGAGTTGCTTGCAGGATTTTGTTGATGTTTCCAGGTTATTGTTTACACTTTTTTTATGTTTACAGGCAAATGTTTACAGCTTTTTTTCCAGGTAATAAGTTATTTACAGGTTTTGCCAGGTATTTACAGGTGATTGTTTTTACAGGTTTTTGTAGGTATTTACAGATGTTTGTTTCTAAGTGTTTTATTTAGACTTCTGTTTTCGTTTTCAGGTGATTCTTTACAGATGTTTGTTTATAGGTTTTCCAGGTGTTCGTAGGTTACTTCAGACTGTTGGAAATATTGAGGAAATTATGCAGGAAATGTTTTGACAGCAGAAAAGATTGGATTTGTTTCGCTGGTCTTCGGAGTGTTCTCTGGTCCTGGTTTAAACTGGTCCTGGGACTGGTTGGAGTTCTGCTGTTTAAACAGCAGAGTTTACAAAGAGCTGCAGACTCGTTGGTTTGTTCAAGGCCAGATAAGTCTGTCCCTGCAGGGAATTCTGGGTAACGGCGAGGGTACAGGATGTCCAGCTGAGGCAGATCAGGCATGAGTGTCTCAGAAGCTGCAGCTGCTGTAGCTCAGACTTGGATAAGAAAGTCCTGTGTTAGTCCAGCAGCTCCACCCTCAAGAGCTCACTAGCCTTCTGCACATGTTGCCATAGTAACAGCACAGTTTGTTGCTTTAAAGTTCTGCAGAATAAAACATAGAAAAATTTCACCAGTAGACGCTTCACATTACATCTGAATAATTTTTTATTAGTTATTTTTTTAAATGGAGTTGAAACAAATCAACTAACAAGCATCAACCTTCTCACCTGTCTCTTTGCCCTCAGGTGCGCTCGGAGTTGCAGAGCTGCGTGAGCCGCCAGCAGGAGGCGCTGCGCTGCAGGGAGGTGTGGCTGCTCGGACAGATTGAGCTGCTGGAACAAGTGAAGACGGAAACTTTGCAACAGCAGCTGCACCAGCTTCACCGGGTAACTGGACCCAGTTCATCACCAGCCCCAAATATGACGACGTAGATTCAAATAACCTGGTTCAAAAGGTTTTATTGATCCAGTGAGGAAGTGATTGATTAATAACTTCCTGCTTGTTTTCCAGCTCAGAGGCCAGTTTGACGTCATCGCCCATCAGCTGCAGAGCTCTAACAGCAGCAACGACCTGAACAACCAGCTGACCAGCTGCATGGAGAAGTAAGTCCAGCCACACTGATGTCATCTCACCTGAACACACCTAAGAGGATGGCGATGTAACTTCAGGGTGCGTTTGTTTTCTCCACCTGTCCGTTCAGGTTGTCCTCTTTGAACCTGACACCCGAAGAAACACCTGAGATGAGTTTCCATGCCGACACTCGCTCTCTGAGGCAGGCCATCACCTCGTTCGGCAGCATCACTGCGCAGGTAACACACCTGAGTTTTAACTCGAGACACTCTGGACATCCTGGCTCAGGTGTCCTGGTTCTAAACCGGTATCTGTCCTTGTTTGTAGCTAGTGGAGGGCGTGTCCTGTCAGAGCCCCACCTTTCAGAGTTGTCCCATCGCAGATAACAAGCAGGTGAGTTGAAGGCGGAGCTTGGACCCTCTGATCTGTTTCTGATCTCATGTTTTGGTCCATGGTACTGATTCTGGTGTTGGTTCTGTGTCTGTTGAAGAATGACATGGCGGTTCTGGGCGACTGGCTGCTGGGAACCCATCCAACAAGCAGCAGCACTCCTATTAGTTACCAGTCTAGCAAGAACCCTCAGGATTGGCTGCTGTCTCACAAGGAGAGCAAGGTGAGTACCCAGGTGTTGGACCAGATCAATAGAACCGCGTCTGATGGATGTGATCCTGTTAGTCCAGGACCTGATTTGACTTCCTCTGTGTGTCTGTCAGACTTCGTGTCCCGTCCTGGCCTCGATGGACTTCTTGCAGGCCTGGGGCCAGCTCAGAGACCTAGAGGCTTGGCTCCTTCAGGACCAGAACCAGAACCCTGTCATCAGGGAGAGGACCAACAGCAGCAGCAGCTCCTCCATCTCCATCGAGAAGATTGACGAATCAGAATTCATCATTCCATCTGAGGAAGAGGAGGAAGAGCTAAGTGACTGGCTCGTTACCCCGCCCACTGTTGCCGTGGAGACCATGTCAGATGCAGAGCGGTGGCGGCGCGTGCTGAAGCCCTTCGAGGACGGCTGGTCATCCAGCGAGTGGCTGGTGGAGCCACCCCGGCAGGACTGCTCCTCCTGCTGTCAGACCAGCAGCGCCGTTGAGATCGAGAACCTGGGCCAGCTCAAGTGCCTGAAGACCCCGCCCACATCAACCCCCACCTCTCCTACCACCGCCCCCGCTGCCTCCCTGGAGGCGTGGCTGCAGACAGTGGTGCCGGTGAAGCAGAACTGCAGAGCCAATGAGCCGTGCTCCACCTACGGCGACTGCGTCTGCGAGGAAAACTGCGGGAAGGAGGCGCTGAGCCGCTGGCTGCTGCAGCAGGAGGGGCGGGACAAGAACGGAGTCCCTGTGGCCAAGAATGCTCCGCCCACTGCCAAGAACATCCCGCCCACCATGTTCCACAGAGAGCAGGAGCAAAAGGTAACAACCAATCAGAGACTCGTTTCTAGTCAGGGCTGTAATTGGTCAGTTTGAGTTAAACTCCAGCTTCTCTGCAGGTTCAGGCCATCCTGGAGGCCTGGCTCCACCCCAGCACCACCTCCTCCTGTAGAACCTCCCCTCCCACCGCCTGGGTGACTCCTGAGGAGAGCACCAAGATAGTCCACAGCTCCCAGTTCCAGCCTTCCTCCTCTTCTCCTTTCCAGCATCCTCTGGATCCGAACCTCTGGGTGCTTCCAGGGAAAACTTCTGCTCCGGAATCAGGAGGTCCGGCCTGTCCAGCTGAGGAGGACAAGTGGCTGCTGAAGAAGAGGAGTCAGGCTCAGGTAACCCCGTGTGGTCCGCTTCAGACCACCTCGGACTTGTAGAGTCCACTTCCTGTACTCACCTTCTGTTTCCTGTTCAGGAGCGCTTGGTTCTGCCCACAGTCTGCGACCTGTTCTCCTGCATGAAGGTGGGCGGAGACAAAGACAAATGGCTGCACAGGGGTCCCGTACAGGTGAGTTACCTGCTGAACGCACAGACTCACGCACAAACACAAATATGGTTTCCTGTCTGAACTGTGTGTCGTCTCCAGATGTGACGACGATGATGATGATGAGGATTTGGATTTTTCTACTTCTTGGAGTCACTTTATTGCTGATAATCGCACACGCATCAGTCTAACGCCATCGCCTTCTTCTTCTTCTTCTTCTTCCTCCTGTGACACCACCACCCTGATCTGCCAACCACCAGTCCAGGATCCAGAACAGCTGATCAATAGACTGTGTGATGAAGATGAACTGATTTATTTTTATCTTCAGTTCAACCTAAATGTGGTGAAAAATGAGTCGTCCTCGATATTAATCAGTGATCAATAACCTGCTTCTAATCAGGAACTTATCTGAAGGTTTTAGCCCAAAGGTTCTTCTCCTTTGGAAGGGTTTTAAGACCAGAGGGGATGGAGCTAGGGTCTGGGAGTAAAGCCTGCAAACATGGGGTTATATATAAGTGGGTGGAGTTATGTACAAGTGGGCGGGGTTAGATTTTAGATAAACAGGAGTTTTTATCTGAATGATGCCGTTTGAGAGAAACCGATCTGAGTGCAGTTTGAATGGAAGTTTCCGTCTTTCGTTTTTCTCTGCTGACATCAGAAACTCTCGTCCTTTCCAGACTGCAGCCTCACACCTGTTCTCTGCACTGAGCCGCCAGCTCACCTGGCAGACGCAGCTCAGGGCAGAACACAGCGGTGGTCTGAGAGGATTTACCATTTCCCAGAATGCCCTGAGAGCAGGCAGCCAGTGTGGTCAAATGCCTGTGGTCAGCAGACATTGGTGCTTTTAATGATGCTGTGCTCTGGTTTTTGTTGGGGGTGGAGCTTAAACATGTAAAGCTGTGATGTCATCAGTTATCTTCTGCTGTGATTCTCTACAGTAATAAAATATTCTGACATCATCACTGTGACGTCGTCTCTGTCTGTGAGATCATAAAATTATCTTTCAAGAAGTCTGACACCCACACACTTCCTACACACCTCTGCATCCACAGGTGTCCCCGGTCCAGTTGGGTGGGCGTACTCTGGGCCTGATGAAGCCCCGCCCACTCTCTTCCCCCATGTCTGCCAACTGCTCAGCGAGCTGCAGATTCACTTTCCTCCACGTGTCAGCAGTTTAAATGTGGCTGAGTTGGAAGAAAACACGAAGAGTTTCAGATCTCTTCGCATCGACCTGAACCAAGAGATGACACGACCTTACCAGCCTTAGATTATTCCAATTCTTTTCCCAATAACAAACTTTATTATTAACCAGCTGGGTCGCGATTACTTACTTACACAATTAACTGCCTTAATGAATTAATCCTAAATATCTTTTCCAGAAAAGAAGATGTCTGAGCCGTGACGGCAGATCAGTGCTCGCAGTGCAAACTTAAACATCTGCATGTTCAGCTTGTCCTGCTGATTTCGTTCCATGTTGGAGCGAACGAACAGCCGCTCCCTCTGAACAGCCATCTTTATTCCACATTGCTCACCTGTGGAATAAACCAAAGAGACCAGTTTCCCAGAATCTGATCTGAAGTGAGCCGGACCAAAAGAATACCAGCATAACCAATAAATGATGAAAACTCCACGTTTATTGATATTTTATGAGGAAATAAATATTTAGACAAATAATCCTCCATACATCTCCGGTTGTTAGTGGTTTGTTGGCTTCTGTGGAGAAGAGCATCAAAGGGTGACTCGAGGTCAGATTATTTTTCACTACATGCACCCGAGAGACCAGAGCCTTTTAAATCAGACTTCCTTAATAAAGACTCATTTGGGGCTGAACTGAACAGGAACTGCTGTGGAGTGAGACGTGCTGTGTGTAGAAGAAGAAACATTGATTCGATCTGAAACGTGGGACATTATGAAAGATACTGTCCGTCTCTCAGTTTAATTTCTAATAACAGAAACCATCTGATAGTTTCCCCTCGTGTCTGAAAATGTTTCAGCTTGTTAAAGCCTGAACATCCGTGTTGATGAGGTGCTTGTGTTTACTGTTTTTAACCTTCATTCTGCTTTGTGACTAATAAAACTTTAAAGCACGTTAAGCTCCACGTGTTATGTTTGCTGTTTTTCATGGAAATGGGAACAAATGGTGTGTTTGTGACAGGCTGCTGGTAAAAAGAGCCTATAGATCCAGTTTAAACTGGTTCTTTGCTATTATGTGTCCACATTCCCTTCAGTTAGGAGCCTTTTTTCTGCCTGAACGATTCATAAGTCAGTGTTATAGAAAAGTTTCTTAAATGGTGGTACGTGTACCCCTTGGAGTACTTGGAGACACTCCAGGGGTTAAACAATGAAATAATAAAAGGGAGATAACTTCTATTTTCCATCTTTCTGACTTATTAGACCTGACTTCAGTTTGTATGGCCAGGTGGCCAGGATTACTACACACATGTGGAAATAACTTCTAGATCTGTAACTCCGAGCATCATGTGATAGCCTGGATCTTTCAGTCCCAGATACCTGGAATTAAATGTGATTTTAAAGATTCAGAGTGATCCGGAAGTTGTAATGAATGTGTAAATGAGTAAAATATTAATATGTAAAAAAGAAAACAAATGTGTAAAAAAGAATAAGATTAGAATAAAAAAAATAATACATATAAAAATGTAGCATAGAAATATAAAATCTGTTTAATATAAAGTTAATAAATTTTTCAAGGGATCCTGCCCAACGAGGTGTCCGTTATCAGAAATGATTGGACGACGTTGCGTCACACATTATCCCGCTTATACCACGGTCACTTACAAAAGAAATGAATATTAAATCAATTTTTAATATGTTAATGTTGTTTTTACTGTTTAAATCGTACATTTTTCACAAGAAGCAGCTGAGTGGACTATTTAATACCTGACGCGTTGCCATGGTAACCGGCTCTGACAAGGCAAATTTAATTGTATAGCACATTTCATGTACCACACAATTCAAAGTTCTTTACATAAAACATTACAGCAGGGCGCAGAAAACAATATAAGTGCATTAAAAAAAAAACAAAGATTAAAAGAAATAAAATTAATTAACAAAAACAGAAAGAAAAAGTTAAAATAAAATAGATAAAATGCAAGAAATAAAGTTTCAGTGTGGGGAAAGACAATATTAAAACAAGATCAGGTTTGAAACTTCAAGCTTAAAAGAACCAGATGCAGATCTGGACTCTAAATAAAAACTACTGAAATGCAGCTCGTTCTGCAGCAGCTGTTGTATTAGACCTGATCGGTGGAGGGAAGGGAGACGACCGCTTAACGTTGTCACAGGACACAACCATCATTTCAGAGAGCGGGTGCAGCTCTTACAGCTTGTGTGTGTCCAGAGGATGATGCCACGTTTTGTTTCAGTTAAAGTCCACAGATCGTTTCCTACATCGTTTACTTTGATCATTCAATGTGTATCAAGCAAGCAATTAAGTCAGCTTCTGTTGCCACGGTTACCACGGTAATAATTTACATCAATAAGGCTATTTGACCGGAACTTTTATAGGTGTCCTAAAAAAAATAAATAAAAAAAATGATATATTAACATTTACATCCACAGCACATTATATATATATATATATATATATATATATATATATATATATAGTAAGAACTCTTCCTCATCTGTCTTTCTTTATGTTTCTGTTCATGTAGAAGAAGATTTTCCAGCTGTGCTCTCTGATTGGATAGTTGGTTTGATTACATCATCAGAAGCGTGTGTGTTCAGCTTTGAGTTGTTGACAGCTGTTCACATTTTGCTGCCAGTGTTTACAGTTTTGCAACAGGAGTGTGTCAAACGTGTTCAGTGACCGAGAATGAATGAGCGCCTCGGCTTCTTGGGTGTCAAGAATATTTACTCACAATGAGCAAAAGTGTGAATATTGATATTTTTTGTGGATGTTTTTGCTACAAAGCACGGCAACAGGAAACAATAAATATTGAAATAACTGTTGAAATAACAGTTTGAAATGTGTCTTTTTTCTGAGATGTTTGTGTTTCTCACACTCGAGGTAAATGCGCTGAACTCTACCTGAGTGACTGGCCTCATCTGGCCACCCGTATGAACATTAGTTAAAAAGACCACGGATCTAGACCAGTTTTTAAATTTCTTCTTCGGGTGTTTTGAAGCAGGCACGTATCAGCTGGTGACTAGAATCTAACAGGAAGTTGTTTCTGTGGGAGGAAGTGAAGCAGGACGGATTTTACCGTGGAATTCCCTGCAGAGTTTTCTACAACTGGGGGAACCAGCTGAGCAGCAGCTGACGGACCAGAGCCGCCACCACATGTCAAAAATGTCTGTTCGCTCTGATTTCACAGAAACTTTATCAGTGAACCACACACGCCGATAACGGTCCTGTTAACGAGGCCACACCCACCAGGACGCATCTGATAAGTGTGACATCACTGTGACATCACTGTGACATCACTGCGGCAGCTTCTGAGAACTTAACCTTTAGTCCTGTAACTCTGTGACGGGTCTCCCGGGCTCAGAAGCAGGGCCTGATATTTGTGCTGTCAGCTGATTCTGATCAGCTTCAGTTATTGATCAATCCAGAGAGAAACACCGACTGTCACCATGGAAACAAACCCACCGACTGTTACCTGCATCTGACTGTGTGACAGTCTAAGATCCTCCACACGGAGAGAGGATCCACCCAACATCACTCTGACCTCAGAACAGTTTAGAGAGTGCTCCATGCCGACCACAGACCTCAGATCAGGACTCAGATCAAGTCTCTGGCCTCAGATCAGGTTTTTATATCAGGACTCAGATCAGGACTTAGATTAGCTCCGATTAGGCCTCACGTCTTAAATCAGGTCTCATACAGGATTCGGGTCTTATATAAGGCCTCTGATCAAGTCTTAGATCAGGTTTCAAGTCATAGAGCAGATCTCAGATCGGGTCTCAGGTCTCTGATCAGGACTGGTAAACATGTTGATGTGAGTTTGGAGCGATCCATCATCGCGATTTCTGACCTCTCAGGGTCGATGGACGGCTCTGAAGTGACCTCTGACCTTCAGTTTGTCAGCTGAGTCAGCACAGCTGTGTGTCCTTCGGGCTCATCAGGAAAACACAGCGCCGAGAGCAGCTGTGTTTGAACAGGCAGATACTCCTTATCTCAGTCTGATTGTACATCCCTTTCTCCTCTTCCTCACCTCTCCTCTTCCTCCCACCTGCACAGAGGATGGAAGGACGAATCAGAAGGGGAGGAATCGAGGGAAGTCCCCTCAGATTTTCACTTCCTGTCTGTAGTTTGGGAGTTTTTGTGGAGCTGCAGGTGTTTCCTGAGTAAAAGTTTCAGGGTTTTATTTTCAGATTCACATCTGTTTGTTTTTTTTAGGTTTACGGTCTCTGTTTTAGATATCTGATCAGCTGATCAGTCATCTGATGGATGATGTCACAGCAGAGTGAATGATGGAGGAAGACTTGATGAAGTCTTTTTTCCTGAAGAACCAGCTGATCAGAGCTCACAGAGCACCCCCTGCTGGGTGATCGCACTCACTGCAGCGCTGCAGAAGTCAGTCCCGGCGTCACCTCCCAGCTGATTCTTCTCAGATACCAGCAAGTCTAACCATCAGTGTCCTCCATGAAGACTTTCTGATCTCTGGAACTCTCCAGTTTGGCCTCAACTCTTCCAGCTCTCTATTCACACTCATTCAGACACCCTCCAGGCCTCAAGGGCTGCATTCCTGCAGGTTTTAGATGTCTCCCTGATCCAAATCAAACGGCTCTCCTCAACAGCTTGTTGTCAAGTTCTGCCAAAACATGTTGACCCATCAATCTGATTTAGGTGCTGCAGCAGGAAACGTCTAAAACCTGCAGGACAGCAGCCCTCAAGGACCCACTTTGGACACTCCTGCATTATTAGGACCACTTCTGATCCACCAATTCTTGCTGTGATCCATGTCCAGACCAACAACTGACATCTGGGTCATATGTGGCCCACAGGAGACTTGCCATAATCCAAGTCAGGCTGCCAACTAACATCTGGTCCACATCTGGCCCACACAACACTTGCCAGTGCCTTAACTGAGCCATAAGTGCCAAAAGTAGCCCGGATTTAGTCTAAACATGTCAGCTGTCTAGGTAAATACTTGTAGAATTGGTTTGTTCCTGTACTTTACAGTTTCACATATGGAAATAGAGGTTACTCAACGAATGTAGAAATAGCCATTTAAACACTGTGTCTAAGCTCAGGTTGACATTTTGCTTCTATTTCAGTGTGTGAGCAGGTATCTACCACCTTTCTGCTTCTTCTTCATCATGGTGATGGGCTTGACATGAGGGCTTCAAACAAACACCTGCACTCTTTAAACTGCATCACTCTGCTTTGAGGTTCATAAATGGTTGAAATGTCCTAACTCACCACTGTGATTTGTAGCGAGAGCTGGTGGCCATCTTTAAATTACTGCAGGGAAACACACTGGCTGACTTTGGCTTACAAAGCTCTTTTTGGACTGGTTCCTTCATACATAGGAACATTTCTTTATAGGACTGGAAGCTGCTATGTCTCTTGTGATTTTTATAATTTGACTGACCTTGTGTGTGCACAGAGCTGGGAAATAGGCCGTGAGTTTTGCCACTCCATCAGCATGGAACAGACTACAAAAAATGACTTAAAAGAGTCCAAAATAATTTTTCTTAAAGCTTTCTGCTTAATCTTAAATGACAAACAATGTGTGAGCATTAGGCAGTGCTTGTGTTTTAACTTCTTTTCTGTTTTTTTTACTTGTTTTGTCTGCTGGTTGTTAATGTCTGGGCATCAAACAGAGATTTTGCGTTACGATTTTGTTTTGACGTGTGTCTGACCTCTTGGCCACGTCACCCTTGTGGAAGAGATCGGGTTCAGGAAAAACACAATTACAAAGATATGACCCGGCTGGTGTTACACCAAAATCTGTGACCCATAGAATCAGTGACCACAGGGGGCGACAGCTACATTTCTTTGCATTTTCTTAGAAAACGAGCAAATTCTTGAAAACACTTTTACTGAAGTCTGAATTTATTATAATGCAGGTACAGTAAATTCACACATTCAGATCAGAAATGGTGACGTCTGTGATCCTGGCTATGTGAGAGGTGACCTCTATCACCCCTTTAGTCTGGACTCTTCTAACATAATGTGACCCTCACCCAGGATCACAGACGTCACCATTTCTGAGAATTTGTGAATTTTCTGTACCTGCATTGTAAATAACTCAGACTTCAATACAAGTGTTTTTGAGACTTTGCTTTCAAGACTTTTTGAAGAACTTAATTTTTTTAAAATAAAAGAATAATAAAATAAAATCCTATATTTTGACTGACAGATGAGATGGTGTATTTATATTCAATCTTTTATCCAGAACATAACCTGCTCCAAAGCATGTTCTCCATTCAGTGTAAGTTACCACAGTGATTTCCCCTAAGAAGTGAACCAATGCTATAGTACAGAAAACTCTGTGTTAACCCTGAAGTAACTTCAATAAGAGAAATAATATATATATATATTTATTTATTTATATTTATACTGCATCCTAGCTGATGGTTTTATTTATTATATTTTATCATCCATCCATCCATCCATCCATCCATCCATCCATCCATCCATCCATCCATCCATTCATCCATCCATCCATCCATCC
>JBAGKP010000018.1:28833703-28847843 GCA_037177255.1 Melanotaenia maccullochi
ATTATTATTATTATTATTATTATTATTATTATTATTATTATTATTATTATTATTATTATTATTATTATTATTACAACATTATTGTAGCTTATGCTCTTATTTTGAAGGACAATCCGCTACTTTTCCGGTCCTCGCGACCATTTAATCCTTTTTTCCCACAATGCTTTGTGTTCACGTCGGTTGCTTCCTGTTTATTGTGACCGCGTCCACCGGTGAATTTGACGGTAAACTCCGCTGTACCGCTTCAGAATCTCGGTGAGTAACCGAATCCCGAGTGCTCCGGAGATCCGGCCCTGTCCGGTTAGCGCCTTTTCAGTTCACTGGCCGCTCTTTACTGGTGACAGTTACCCTTCAGGGAAGAGAACTCCCCCTGCTTCCTCATCACTGACAGCCAGCCCGGCCGAGCCCCAGAATCCCATTAAGAAAAACACCGTTTTACACCTTCACGTTTCACGACAAAGAGAAAAACATTTGCCGACAGTTTAAGACATTTTTCCAAATATATTGATCTTACAATCCCTTCGGCTTTCAGATATCGTTGGTTTGAGCGGGTAATGACGGTGAATATCATCTTTAATAACGGATGGCCAGCTTGCAGCCGCCTCCCGCGGGCTGTGTTAGTGGTAAATAACCGCCCAGATAATATGAAAAACTTGATAATAATGTTGCTGTTTACTGTAAAATTAAAGCATATTGTTATGTTTGATGAAGAATAGATGTTCTGGCTGGTTTAAGTAAGATCAGTCCGTTCGCCGCGCCTGTACGGGTCCGGACGTGCTGACAGACGTTAAATCGACACATTTGTGAACCGAGCTCTGCACGGAGGTGTGGTTGTGATAAAGCGGAGCAGGTGACAGGTTTTATGTTTTTAATTTAAAATGACAGAGATAACGTGACAAGATGAAGCACAGAGCCCGATAAGAGATCAGAGGTTATCAGTATCTGTCCACTGCAGTGACGTCACTGAGCGATGCCCTTATATGGGCATGTGTCGTCAGGCTTTTTACCCGCAGACCTGCTCTTTGTGGAGAAATAAATAAATGAGTGCAGTCACACAATAAGCGGAGCTGCCATGGCAAGACCCCACCATACTCTTGAGGAGCCTTTAAAGGGCCCCGACCTAATCGCTTAGGGTCTAATTGATTAATTCTTTACAAACAATTCTTTCTTCAATATAACAAATGTCAAACATGATCAGGACCCGAACTCCTGATTTGATTAAATAAACTGATCAATAATCTGCAGCTGTTTATGGCATGATTATTGGTAATCTGTTAATCAGACATGGATCTGTTCCAGAATCAGTGTCCAGCTTCATGTCAGACTGAGCACAATCACTTTGATGTTTTGGAGCAGCAGCTGAAGTGAACAGTTTTTTATGT
The DNA here is from genome assembly GCA_037177255.1 of Melanotaenia maccullochi. Lineage (NCBI taxonomy): Eukaryota > Metazoa > Chordata > Actinopteri > Atheriniformes > Melanotaeniidae > Melanotaenia > Melanotaenia maccullochi. Next base: position 28,835,086 of record JBAGKP010000018.1, read on the forward strand.
CATCATTATGTTATGGATCTGTGTGTTTCCTCAGGTCTGTAGGTGCTCCTCTGACGCTCTTCCTCGCCTCTTCCTGAGTTCTGCTGACTACGGCGGTTCAGGATGGAGGACTCGGAGACGGAGCTGGCGGTCTCTGAATCGGACGCACTGGGTGCGGACTTCATCACTGTGGAGCTCGACACGCAGCCCATTGAGTACGTGGTGAAGTGGGCCGAGGTCGGCTCCAAGTTCACCATCTCCTGCGTGAAGAAGGACTCGGACGACCCCTCAGACCTGACGGCCGACCAGCTGAAGATCGAGACAGACGAGGCGTTCTTCGCTCCATACGAGGAGGTGTATCCCTGCGAGGTGACGGAGCAGAGTGTGGAGATAAAGACAGACTCTGACGAGGAAGAAGAGGACGGCGAGGAGGACCACGAGGTTCTGGTGGAGGCGGGGAGCAGCCATCTGGATGGCGAGGTGGATTCGGACCAGGCTGACTACGAGCCTGACGAGCGTCAGTTTCGCTGCAGCTACTGTGGGAAGTGCTACAGCCACGCCTCCAGCCTGTACCGCCACCAGCAGACCCACACGGGGAAGACTGGGGCGGTACCGCCCACCAAGAGGGCACTGGAGCCCACCCACCAGGATGCACGCTACACCTGCCCCCACTGCGGCATGAGCTTCAAAGGCAGCAGGTGTGTAAACTGTGTGTGTGTGTCAGCTGACTTAGACTTCATTTTTACAATTCTTCTCCTTTTTAGTCATTTTTTTTAAGTCCAGTGTCTTATGTTTTGGTGGCCCCTGGTGGTCCCACAGCTCCATAGAGAATGTGTCATCACCGGGACTTTGTCCGCCATATTGGGGGAACTTGACTACTATTTCCATCATTACGTTCAAGTTTCTCACTTATAAACTTTGTTAACGTTTCTAAAAACACGCTAGAGAAGCATTCGCTCCACCATCAGCTGACAGGAGGAGCGAAGAGGCGTGAGGTTCAGGTTTCCACCGGTTTCTGTCTCAGACGTCGGTCGGTGTTTACCTGGTGTTTGGTGGAAGTTCCCGCCTGTCCTGAATTTACAAACTATTGATCATTAAATGTTCATGCAGCCATTTTACAGATGGATAAATGAAAACTTGCGAGTCTACAGTCGGCTGCAACTTCACTATGATACTGATTATTTAATGTTAAATAAATATTTATTCTAATTTTTTTAATTAAATCCAGTTTCTCTTTATCTGTGTTGATTAATTTCTGATAAGTGAATATATTCTGGGATTTATGGAAGAAAAAAACAGATGTCTAAATATACAGGATATGGGTGGATGGATATTTTTTCTGTTACAGCAGCAGCTGTTAGATTAAAATACATAAAGAACAGCTGTATAAGAAAAAATATACACATATAGAAAATAAACTAAACATACACAATATAAACAAAGGAAGCCTGAAAAGACCCACGTAAATAAAATAGCTCTACACACTGACTGTAGAACTATGATGGTGGGTTGGTGGGTGTGTTTGGGTAAATGCTGAGATGATGATCACCTCACACATGGAGGAGTTATTGATCAGATTGATTGTGAAAGGAAGGAAGGATTTCCTCTTTATGAAGCGGAGCTGCAGCATCTGTTAGAGACAGAGCTGCGCTGTTCCTCCAGTTTACTGTGTGGTGGATGTGAGGAATTCTCCATGATGGGGGCCAGTTACTTCAGAGACCTCCTGTCTCTGACTGTTTCCAGGTTGTGTCCAATGATCTTACCAGCCTCATGGATCAGTTTATTGATCCTGCTGCGTCCCTGGAGCTGATGCTGCTCCCCCAGCACACCACAGCATACACGGTGGCACTGGCCACCACAGACTGGAAGAACATCTCCAGCAGTTTGCTGCAGACATTAAAGGATCTGAGCTTCCTCAGGAAGAAGAGTCTGCTCCTCCCCTTCCTGTTCACAGCGTCCAGTCTGCTGTCCAAGTGCAGACTCAAGCATTTATAGCTGCCCACAACCTCCACTGCCTCACCAGGATCCTGATGGGTTGGTGTGCGGGTTTCCTCCTCCTAAAATCAAAACCCATCTCCTTCGTCGTCTTCACATTCAGAAGGAGCTGGTTCCTGCTGCTCCAGTCCACCAAGTTGTTCACCAGCTCCCTGTATCCCTCCTCCTGTCCATCTCTGATGCATCCAGCCACCGCAGTCAGAGTGTTTCTGCAGGCGGTACGAGTCAGAGATGTATTTAAAGTCAGGTGTACCGAGCTGCTCCCGGATCACCGACCACCACATCAGACAGGAAGTCCCCAGCCGGACAAACTGAGGCCTTCTGTCAGAGTTGGTGGTCCAGGAGACGGTGGACGTGGTAACGCCCCGTTGCAGCAGCTTCCCACTCAGTAAGATGGTTGGATGGTACTGAAGGAACTGGAAAAATCCAGAATATGATTCTCACACAGCCTGCAGTACCGTCCAGATGTGAGTGAGCACGCTGCAGCCGGTAGGCGACAGAGTCCTCCTTTAAATTAAAGTCAGAACACCACAAAAACAACAATACAATCCAAACAATACTACAAAAATATATTAATTATAAGAAAAGTCATTAACACTTTAAAATAAATGCAGTTTTTTTAAGCTATATTAGTTCGTGCAGAAATTTCTTCATATTGTCTCTGACAGCGTTGTCAGACTTTACGCACTGTACTGGTTCACATTAAGTTCCCTTTTCTTCATCTTTTATATAGAGTCTATGGCCAGGGCGTGACCAGCCAGCAGCTGGACTCTAGCCAATCAGAGCGTGAGCTGACTGGGGAACAGGAAGAACATAAAGTCACGTTCACGCCGTCTCCAGTCTGTTTTTTTTTCTGTTCTGGATTTTTCTGTTAATAATAGTCGTAGGACCACCATCATTTCTTCATCATGTCCTCTTCCACGATGGGTGTCGTGTTTTCCCGTTGTTGGCATAGTTTTTTTTTCTTCGTTGTTCCGGTTGTTGCTGTGTTTCTTCTTCTTTGTTTTTGTTAGATCAAGTCTGATCACGCATGATTTCTGGCTCGGAGGAAACGATTGTGGATCGGTGGTTCTATCCACCACACCGTACGATCAGATCTGTTAAATGCCTCGTTTTTTAGCTTCATGTGTTGGGTCTGTAACAGAAAAAAATCTCTTCCGATTTAGAAAATCCTTATGTGTGTACCAGTCTTAAGTTGGCAACACTGCAAACAATGGGTCCTCCAGGAAGCTGCTGTAGGCACGGGGCTGCCCGGTGCAGTGCCTACTAAAAACCGGTAGAGGCGGTGTTACACCAAAATCAGTGACCCATCAGAATCTGTGACCACAGGGGTACTACAGTGTACATTTCTCTGCATGTACATCTTAAAAGATGAGCTAAGTCTTGAAAACACTTTGAGTTCATTATAATGCAGGTACAGTAAAGTCACACATTCTGATGGCTCAGAAATGGTGACCTCTGGCATCCTGGCTGTGTGAGGGGTGATGTAGGTCACCATTTCTGATAGCCATCAATAGTCACAACCAACACTACATCTATAAAGTTATTATACTCTACCTATTACACAGTGGTAAACGTTGAACCTTTAAACCAGGTACCTCTGGAATCTGACGTCCCAAAGCAAACACACATTTACACACTGCTGTCAGAGGGCGGAGCTTACTCACCATCAGAGGGTGGAGCTTGGTCATTGTCAGAGGGTGGAGCTTAGTCACAGTCAGAGGATGGAGCTTAGTCACCAATTGAACACCCATTATGTTGTTCTGGTTAATTTATTATAGGTGAAAACTGCATTTTCTTTTGGTTCATTAAAAATAATAACGTCACACATGGTGATGCTATCAGAATGTGTACCTGAATTAAAATAAATTTAGATTTAAATACAAGTTTTCAAGACTTCACGGACACGTACATCCAGAGAAATGTACGCTATCGACCCCTCTGGTCAGATCCTGATGGGTCACAGATTTTGGTGTAACAGCTGCTGCTTTTTTCTTCTGTGAACCAGGAGACGCCAAAGTGGCATTTAAGTATCGACACCCCTGCTAAATAAAATCTAACTCGGTACTAAATTTGTAGAATCGATTAGTATCTGAGGATTGTTTTTTTTTTTCTTGACAACTCTAATTTAGGGCGACTCCACTCAATGAAATCGATTTATCAGGACATTTAAAAAGTTAAACTATGCCAATTTTTTAAAATTAATTATTATTAATTATTATTTATATTTCAGTCTTTTATGGTCCACCATGATGTTTGTAAATGTGACTTGACTTTACAGCTGATAGCTGTCAAATGGTGTTTAAACAAGCCTATGTGTTGATAATTATCTTACCTCAACTGGTTTTATCAAAGGAACTGCTTGGCTAGAATAATTTATGGTGAGAAGCCACGAATGAAAGCGTAAAAGCAAGCATTGTTTCAACACTGGGTGGGCGGGGGTCCACAGCTGTTTGGTTTTTGTATGAAGGGGGTCTTCAGAAAAATAGGTTAGGAACTGTTGCTCTTGCTGACACCTTGTAAATGAAGCCATCTTTACTTCTGCACACATAAATCCCAAACTGTCCTTTATATCCACCCACAGTGGGACAGGAAAGTGTCTGCAGCACTCTGCTGGTCTTTGGGATGCCTTTCACACTACGCTGCCTCCAAGATGGAAACGGAGGATGGAAATTTGTTCAATTTTCAATATTCAATTTTTCTATGCTGCTGCGGTCGAGTGCATAACTTGGTTCAAAGTTAAAACGATTAAATATTGATCAGAAATTCTGAATAAGATAAAGATTAAAAAGATGACTGCTGAAAACCAGGGCCTCGAGGGCTGCAGATTTTTCCATGTTCCAACACACTCAAATTAAATGGATCCAACAGCTTTTAAAGTTCTGCTGCACAATGATTCATTAGTTTGAGTCAGGTGCATTGGAGCAGGGAAACATTGAAATCTGCAGGGAAACCCCCATTTATAAGTAGAACACTGGTTCCCCAACATGGAGGACCAATGGAGGTGCACATTCTCCATTTCCTGCATCGGCCTAAAACGGGAAAACAGTCGAATCTGGTGGAATCCAGTAAACATCTTCAAAATTAAATCTGACAACAAAAAATGAATCTTTGAAAACCTTGTGACTGTGAGATTAAACTATTTATTTTCAATGGAAGTCAATTGAACATTCTTGGCCACAAAGGTCAGCAGAGGGCGTTTCAACATAAAATAATAATACAGTAAAAATGATTTTGGTGCTAATCTTTGACAAATCCAAGACTCGTATGTATGAATTATAAATCATTATTTCAATACCTAACCAACATTTATCGGGTTAAAAGACTTAAATAAATGTTTGGTAGTTTTAAGCAGGTCTGGATTTGTTCAACTGATTTATAAAAATAAAAGCTGAAAAAATATTGACGGATGATTTTATCGTAGTTTGTTTCCTAAATATGAAGAGGCACAAGGGTTAAACATCAGGTGGTGTCTTCCCTCCTGGATCACAAACGGGCTCAAATAGCAGCCGAAAGCAAAGTGTTAACTGGACCAGAGAGGAAATGACAGGCTGAAGCTTAACCCCTTACAGCAGGAATGTCAAACTCCTTTTAGTTCAGGGGCCACATTCAGCGCAACTTGATCTCAAGTGGGCAGGACCAGTAAAATGGAGCGGCAGCGTTGTCGTGGTGACTCGTGTCGTATGTCACTTCCTTGCTTTGGTTCCTTATATAGTCTGTTAGCTTTCCCTGTGTCGGCGCACCGGACCAGAGCGGACCAAGACGCCCGTTTTCAAGCAGGCCGGAGATCACTTCTTTGGTCCACATGTCCATTCACACTGCTCTGAATGGACTGGACTGGATCAGGTTCGCTTAAAGCAGACCAACCTGTGTGAATGTGCCCAAAAGCCACTTTTCCACCCACGTTTCCACACGCGAAAACTGGGAGGGTACTCTTAATATCCTACCCATGCTACTTTTTCGGGACCCTTCTGTTGGGGTACCAATCTAATTGGTGCCCCCGTCCCTACTCTCCAGGACATGTAAAACACACGTCAGGCCCTCAAAACGCTCCATATGACTGGCGACTCCACAAACCTTTACATCAGTCTCCTGCCATCCAGGAGGAGAATGAGGAGACTTCAGGGGAGGACTAGAAGTTTGAAGAAAAGCAGGATGCTGAACTCTCTAGGCCTATTTTCTGTTACCAGTCACTAGAAACCGACCCGAGATCATCATTTGATTGACACAAGTGTGTAACCATGACAACATGAATGTGTGATTTGTTCCTGTAGAGCTCATCGGACCAAAATTTTTCAAGTGAGAAACTGATGTGTGATGTCATGAATACATCAGTCTAAAATATAAACAGGAAATGAAGCTGATTTTCTTTGTTCTTTAGCTAAACTTTTTTTTTTGACTGATCTGTGAGTGTTCCTGATATCTAATCTGTTTGTTTTATTTGTTTGCCTGTCAGGATGCTGGGGAGTCACCTGCGGCTGCATGGGAAGCGGCGAATCCATCCCTGCAACATCTGTGGGAAGGAGTTCAACCACAGCTCCAGCCTGTCGCGCCACCGCCTCATCCACAAGAAAGGAAAAGGGATTCCCAAAGACATCGCCCTCGGCTCCAACATGGCCGCCCTGCGCCACTCGTTGAAGCTGGGTGGCAAAAACAAGAAGACCAAGAGGCAGCAGCAGCACGTGGCGACCGCCATCATCCAGAGTCAGGGCGCTGACAAGTTTTACGCCTGCCCGCAGTGCGACATGAGCTTTAGGACGTCCACGCAGCTGTCCAAACATCAGGTGACCCACGTCAAGGAGCTGCTGGACAGCTACACGCCCGGTAAGGAGAACCTGGGCGAAAGCTCGTCTGACCTCAAGATCCGCCTCAAGCTTTGCTCTCGTGACAAGCCCAACTTTTACACCCTCTGCAAGAAGAACCGACGCCGCCGGGGAGGCCGGGCCGGCAAACGGGGCGCCGCTGCCTCTGAGGAGAACGAAGAGAGTGGAGAGAGAGGAGGACGCCACGGCTGCAGCCACTGTGGGAAGCGTTTCAGCCGCGCCTCCAGTCTGGTACGGCACCAGCAGACCCACCAGATGGGAGACAGCGGTGGGCGGGGTAAGCTGCAGCAGAACCAGAAGACTGGACTCCCCACCAAGACCAAGACCTACACATGTGTAGCCTGCAACAAGACCTTCATGCACTCGTCCAGTTTCTCGCGCCACAAGAAGGCCCACATGGAGGAGGAGCAGCGGCTCCACGCCGCCGGCAAGCACCACAAGAGACCTGTGCTGGACGAGACCGCTCCGCTTGAGTCCGACTCCGAGTGATGCCGCCTGGCTGTGGACTGGGGTTGTACTGGTTCTAGACCTGTTCTGGGTTGGTTCTGAATCTGCGCTGACTAGTTCTGGACTGGTTTGGGACCAGTTCTACAAAAAAATTGAATTCAGAAATTATCTGGACCAGTTGTGGACTCTGGTTGTCCGGATTTCAGAAACTGGTTGATTCTTCTCTGGTGTAGATAGCAGCAGGACATCCATATATGGCCGTATGGTGGGGTGGGGGGGTCTCCACCTGCGGGCATATCCATATATGGTCAGAAGTGACGTTAGCTACTTGCTCTAAAGAATGGGATTTGATTTAAATAGCCCCACCTCCTGCACCTGTCTGAGGTGCCTCATAATCACACTCATCCCTCCTCCACCTTCCCTCAACTGCTCAGCACCAGGACCCAAAAGCATCATGGGAAACTTGAGTCCCAACATCAGGCTGCTGATCAGCTCTGATGTCCCACTTTTTACAAACAAACTCAGCTTGTCAGCAGCTGATTAATCATCAATTCCTTGTTTTGATTATTTTAGCTAAAACATTTTCCAGTCAGTCTGATTAAAGATTAATCCAAAATAAATCAGTTGCCGATCAATAACTAATTAGAACCTTCCATTATTTAAACTTCGTCCCTTGTTTCGTGGTAACATTGTCGGTAAACTGATCTCAATGGCCCCGCCTTCTTGCTTTTCTTACCTCTTCCCATTCCACGGCACCGCCTTCGTTCCTTTGAGCGATTTCATTGGCTGAAGGTGTGATTATGAAAGCGTTCTGATGAGTTGGCTGTGTTGTAGCCTTGACGTAAAAAAAAGTAAAATCAGAGCTGGTCGGTCCAGCTTACGGCTGGGTAGCCATGTTTGTAGTTTTCTGGTGACCAGCAGCAGGTTGGTTGCCGTGGAAATCGCACTTCTTACGAAGTGCGTTGTATTATATGAATATAAATGATATTTAAATGTCACAAAAAGAAGAAAAAGAAATAAAAAATAAAAGGGGAGAAGCTGCTCCGCTCTCCTGGGCAACTCCATCACCACGTTGATCACCTGACAGCAAACAGGAAGAGATGCCCAGTTTTCAAAGTAAAAGAAAAGAGACTCACTTTTCACCACCAGCTGATTCAAGCAGGTCAGTCACATGACTCACAACAAACGAACTGTTTAATTAACGAAGTTGGCGTCACAGAACGTGATCGAAACCAACGGACGTCCATCTAAGGAACCACGGGATCGGATCTTTGTCTCTGAGAAGGTTTGGCTCTGATGGACACGGAGACGGATAAGTTCGGATTGGTCGGACGTCTCGGTCCGATAATGGACCAGAGAAATGAAAAGTTTTGGATGGAATAAAGTTCTGACAAACCTGGATGCCCCCCCACCTCATCTCACCCCCCCATATACACTTTTTGTTTCCTGCTTGTCGACACTTTGAGTTTGTGGAAAAAACCTTTTCTGTGTGAATTGGATCGGAGTTAATTTAATGGTGACCTATTTATAAATGTGAGACGTCTGAGCGTCTACGCCCCCCCCCCAATGTAGAAGACAATAAGCTCTTGGTGACGCCCCCCCGGCTCCTCTTTCATTTGTTCTGGTTTCTGTTTCTGTTCCTGTTCTTGTTCCTCCACTGCAGTTTAGATCCATGATGTGTTGGTTTGTTTTGGTTTTGTCGGTGGCCTGGCGAAGCTTCACGCTGCAGGTAGAAGGTTGTCATTGTATCGTGTTTGCCAATAGAATAAACCCAGTTCTGACATGTCTTGCCTTTTGTAATAAACATTGAAAGAAGTTTGTGTCCCAGTGTTTTTCCTCTGTGCTGATCTCCACACGTCCACCAGAGGGCACCAAACAGCCGCCGGCTCACACTGATGAGTTTCAGCCGAGCAGCTACGGCCAACCTTCATCAGAACTCCTGCTGGAGCTGCTCCGGCAGAGGAAGATGAGGATGAAGAGGATTTTTAGAGGTTAGTGACACTGTTGGGCCAAGTTTCCTTCCAGTAATTAATCAGTCTTAAAACACGCTCTGTTCCAGCTGCTTTTGAGCATGTTAAGCATGTTGTCCTGATCCAACCAGCATTTTTAACTTTCAGCACATGTCAAAACTGTCATTTTGTCCCAGGGGCTGGAGTACGGGTGTCAAACATATGGCCCAGGTGCCAAATCTGGCCCGTTTATTTGGTGAATGTGAAAACAGGAAACATGAACTGTAATCTTTTTTTAATAGAAACAACTAATTCCCAATTTTTCTGCAGCATGTTTTACTTTTTATGTTTAAATCTAATAGATTTACAAGGCAGGCCAAAAACTTCTTACGACACGAGTCGTGGTCAGGATTACTGCACAATGTTGAAATGTATGTACATTTATTTTGACAAGTTAACGCCATGTTTCAGTTATCACACAGTTTTCCCCCAGTTCCAGGTACCTGTGGTTAAATGTTTTATGATTTTGTAAATGTATTGTGATCTTTAATTCATAGTTAACAAAATGAGGCAAAATATAGTTGAAGTTGCGCTTATTCTGGTTATTTGCACTGAATGTGAAAACAAAGGAAAAATTTTGAGGTTTTTATTATTTATAGGTTTTCATCGTGTTATTTTACTGGTCTGACCCAGAAGATCAAATTGTGTCGTATGTGGCACCTGAACTAAATTTAGTTTAACACCCCTGTTCTAGAGTAAATAGTCTTCCTGCAAGTCCACTTTTCTTTTAGATGAAAATAGGATTTTTGAGACCTTTAAGTCTGGTTTTAAACCTTACTATAGCACAGAACCAGTGCTTTTAAAATGTATAAATGGTTTGTTGTTACACATTAATTCTGTTACTGCTGCCATTTAATTACATTTAGTTTCGAGTCTCTCCTCTGAAACTGAACAACGATATTTGACTTTCTCAGAGAAACTGGGTGTTCTAGGGACTGCTGTTGACTGTCTTGTTTGACAAGTAAAACTTTTTTAGTCAGCGCTGGCTAATGTTTTTCTGCCACATCTCCTGTGTTGTGGGATTTCTCAAGAGTCCATTCTCGGTCCACTATTGTTCTTTTAATACAAACTACTTTTGATAAATGTATTTACCAGATATATTTTCTACAATTTTTAAGGTGATGATGCCTAAATCTACCCTCCAAAGATTTGTGGGCACTGGGGGCCACTGTTCATTCACATTGCTGGCATTTGAATTCATTGCTATGCCCATCTCTACCACTAGATGTCAGTAATGCTTATCAAATAAAACACACAAGCTAAAAGGACATGGAGTCCAACCCCTCACCTCTGCTATGACCCTACTCTAAAATAAATGGTCTCTAACTAAAAAATAACAGTATAAACAAACATTTGTTTTGGCACCAGATGAGGACATGATATCCTAGGGGTCCATCCACACCAAGAGCCAAACTAATCCGCGACCACAAAGGCCGTCACCATGGGAATGATCCAGATCAGGGCAGGCCGGGCCTGCACCATACCCATAAGGCAGCAGTGCAGGGCCCTGACAACCCAATCTGAGGGTAAATAGGTAAATAAATAAAATACAAAGTGTAATAACAAAGTAAAAGGTAACGACAGATTAATTTAAAAATTAATAAATGAAGGAAAACTGGCTATAAGCTAAGCTACTGTAAAAAGGTAGGTCTTGAACCTCTTTTTAAAACCTCTATAGTCTCTGCAGCCCTGAAGCGCTCAGACAGGCTGTACCATAGACAAGGTCCGTAGAGGTGGAACGAGGACTCGCCCTAAGTTTTTAGCACTTACTTTAGGAACAATTAACAGGCCAGTACCAGAGGACCTTAGGGTCTGCAATGGTTTATAAGACCATTAAACATTTATAAAGAACTAAAAGAACCTTAAAATCGTTCCTGAAACGCTCGGGAAGCAATTTAAAACTGGTGTAATATGTTCCTGCCCTCTGGTCCTCCTCAGAACACATGCGGAATAACCACTGTTGTTAGGGAGACCGGAGAGCAGGGCGTTGCAATAATCTGTTCTACTAGAAATAAAGGCATGCATCAGCACCTCTGTGCTGACATGGGAGAGAAATAGTCAGACTCTGACTCAGTTTTTAAGATGATAAAATCCTGTTTTTGTTACATTTTTAATGTATGGAATAAAATCCATCTTAGAGTAAAAAAGGACACCCACCGAGAAGGTTTAAATTCTGCAGTTTAGATGAAATGATCTCTTGTCTTCAAGAAGGATCATTAAAACCTCAGTTTTGTCCTGGTTGACCTGTAAGAAATTTTAAGAGGACATTAACTGGCTCCAGGTCATCAGGAGATTGTGATGTAAAGCCGCATATCATCAGCATGGCTGCGAAAATCATCGTTGTGTCTCCTGATGACATGTACAGATTTAAGTACTGAGCCTAAAATTGATTCTTGGGGAACCCCACATTTTATATAATGGATTCTTGAGAAGCAGGTATACATACTTACTAGGGTTGTCAAAAATATTGATACTCCAAAAAGTATTGATACTCAAACGCCACATCTGGATACAAAACTAGTTTACAGGTCAATGCGGCAGGCCGGCCAGGCAGAAAGACAGCGTCCGACCGGCTGGCAGAGAGCCCTCGCTACAACCCGGCTTGTTGCTGTGCATGCACTTTTTATTTCTACTTTTACAATATGGCCAGTGCGGCTGCAGGAAGGCCAGACCAGCCAGACCCGATCAAAAATTATAAAGGCAAAAGCCTGGTTTGGAAATATTTTGCATACGGGGCAAACAAAGAGGGGAAACCGAGAGACCTCGACAAGCTTGTGTGCAAACAGTGCTTCAAAGCGGTGGCAACAAAATCCAGCAGCACAACAAACTTGGCCAAACATCTGAAGGATCGAAACCCTGGTCTTCATGAGGAATTCCGACAGGTTAGTAACTGAAGCTCTCGTTCATCATTTAACTTAATATATTAAACACATTACTGACGTTAGCTCGGCCAGTAGGCCGCATTAATGTTTGTTTTGTGATTAGCAGTGGCTAGCACGCTACTAAACTTGCTAGCTGCATTTAACTTGCTGCTCGGTTGGTTGTTTTGTTATTCGTAATTAGGCACGGCTAGCAGCCTTTAACTAGCTAACATTATTCAAATGTGTTGTTTTCTCTTAAACTTGCACAATAAAGCAGAGAAAAGTCGACCTGGAACTGGTAAACAGAAGAAGTTTTCACAGCTAACTCTACCACTTCTGTTAAAAAAACAAGGAAAATATGACTCCAAGTCACAAGAAGCTGTGTGACTGAACAGGGCTGTGGCAGAAAACTGGATACTAGAAGAGAGGAGGCAAGGATGGATACTAGAAGAGAGGAGACGAGGATGGATACTAGAAGAGAGGAGGCAAGGATGGATACTAGAAGAGAGGAGGCAAGGATGGATACTAGAAGAGAGGAGGCAAGAGAGGAGGCAAGGATGGATACTAGAAGAGAGGAGGCAAGAGAGGAGGCAAGGATGGATACTAGAAGAGAGGAGGCAAGGATGGATACTAGAAGAGAGGAG
>JBAGKP010000018.1:28925616-28946401 GCA_037177255.1 Melanotaenia maccullochi
CGTGGAGAACAGAAGATGATGAACTCATGTAAAGTTTGATTCCAGCTGTAAAAACTCTGCTGTGTCTCCTCTGACTCTGCCTTCGTTTGAAATGAACATGAAGGTCCTGCTGGTTTCCATGGAGATGGGGGTTTTATAGTGAAGCGTTCACTCTTCCTGTCATAGATTATCTTGGGTTTCACGTCTTTCTGGATCCTCGTGGTGTTTCTAAGGTGAATGTGGGGGCTATCCCTGGATTCACCTCAAATTTTATCTGTATCTTTTCATTCATATACATAATAAAAAGCAAAAACAATGTTTGCAAGTAGAAATAAAATAAAACGGCAATTAAAAATCCACACTTCTATTTCTCACAAGCACACGCACTCATACCCAAAGCAACCCCCCACCGTCCCGCGGAGGGTCTCCATGAGGAATACACGAGTTAAAAGTAAATTAATGTAAAAACGATAAAAACAAAAAGTATGAAAATTTAAGAGTTCATGGAAACAATGAAAAACACAAAGTCATAAAACCAGAACTGAGAAAATTACAGAAACATCCATCCATCATCTGTAGCGCTTCATCCGTTCAGGGTGGCGGGTGAGAGGCGGGTACACCTGGACAGGTAGCCAGTCCATAACAGGGCCACACAGAGAGACAAACAACCACTCACACTCACTCCTAGGGAGAATTTAGAGCGACCAGTTAACTTAACATGCACATCTTTGGACGGTGGAAGGAAGCCGGAGAACCCACGCGTGCATGGGGGGAACATGCAAGCTCCGTTCCATCCTCCCCCGGTTCAAACCTCCCCCACCGAGGCTCCAACCTTCTTCCTGTGAGGCCGCGGCGCTAACCACCTACAAAAACAGGCATGAATAAGTCATCTAAAATAAAAACAACAAAATGACGTAGCCTAAAGACAGTAAAATAATTCAGTTAAAAGTCTTTAGACTTTTATTTTAAAAACCATCAACGGTGCAGCTTGAGGTTCCCTGCAGGCCGTTCCATAGACGAGGCCCGTAGTGGTGGAACGAGGCCTCGCCGTAGGTTTTAGTCCTGACTTTAGGAACAACCAAAAGGCCGGTACCAGAGGACCTCAGGGTCCACGAGGGCTCATAATTTAAAAGTAGGTCAGATAAATATGGGCCCCAAGCCCACTACGACAGTTACAAACAACTAAAAGCACCTTAAAAGATTCTCAGGATTCTCCTGGCTCTGACCTGACCAGCATCGCTCGATGCCTTCCTGAGATATTTACCCCAGTAACACCTGTATGAAAACAGCTGGAAACCTACTCGGGTTCACCTGCTACTGTAACGCGGTTCCTCATCAGACTCTACTCGTTCCTGGGCTGCTGCTTTTTATAATGACGTTGATGGCTGATTAAGCTGCTCATGTCTTTAACTGGAGCAGTGGTGCAGAGCTAGCCTGCTAATTAATGCTGGTAAAACCAAAGAGCTGATCTTACCTCACACAGCTCCTCCCATCACTGACGCTGTGGGACCAGACTCCAGTGGTTTACATATCTGGGTAGCTGATGAGCCAGAGACGGTTTCTACTGAGGCTAAAAGAATTTGATGTTACTACTGATGTTTTACAAAAGGAGTATGTGAGTCTTATTCAGAGCATCCTTGTTTTAACATCTCTGTGTGTAAACAGGAGCGAACTGAACAGGGTGGTGAAAACAGCGTAAACATCGCTGTTAACAAAAGACCTTAGATGAGCTTCGCAGCTCTGCCATCCAAAGGAGAGTTACTGCCCTCAGGCTGTAGAGAAGAAGAAGGTTTTTATTCCAGAGCGCAACGGTAGTTAATACATTAGAGAGCAGGCTGCATGTAGAGGCCTGGTTGTGTGTGTGTGTTTGCACCATGACTCACCTTTCTATGGTCGTGTGTGTGAGACCACACACAACGTTCCTGCCTTGGTGGGACAATAAAGTACTGACATTTTATTGACCATGATCAAATCAAATCTAACTTTATTTGTTTATTACATCATCACACCCACACTGCACACACCTGTCTGCAGGTAACTCCACCTTTTCATCCTGCTGGATGAGTGTTCTCAGGTAGTGAAACGTCCACGAAACTTCACCTTTTCATCCAGATGAAGACAGGCTTGTTTTGTTCTGGGTCATGTGACCGACTGACATCATCATAGCTGGCTCTTAACTGTGTTACTGACGGTGTGTGTGTGTGTGGGTGTGTGTGTGTGTGTGTGTGTGTGTGTGTGCAGGGTCAGAGAGAGTCAGGTGTTGTTTGTTGCAGGTAAAACAAAGGGCTGCTTCTATCCTCCACCCTACCTGGATGACTATGGAGAGACCGACCAAGGCCTCAAGTACGTATGTTTGTTGTTGTTCAGGCATTGCTGTTGTCATGGTTACACAGTCAGTGACTGATAACTGTAAACACCTAAATTTAATACAGCTTGACATGAACCAGTTTGGACCTTTTACAGACCCGCCAACCCCCGGCTTTGCCTCCATGTTTGATAACCTGTTGTTTGTCTGTAGGCGGGGCAATCCCCTCCACCTGTGCACGGAGCGTTATGAGAAGATCGAGCGTCTGTGGCGACAGCACGGCATCGCCGAGGTCATCGGTCACGCTCAGGAGGCCAATCAGACGCTGGTCGCCATAGACTGGCAGCACCTCTGATGGACCCGTCGTAGAGGTTGCTGCTGATTGGCTCTCTGATCACACTTCATTCATCCCGCCCCCGTTTAGTTTTTTTTAACCTTCACTGAACCGATCAGCTTTCAGGGATTATTATTTTCTAACGGCATTTGGATTCTGCCCTTTGACCCCTGACCCTCAGCGTGTCTTAGTCCACCAATCAGAGGCAACATCAATGACGTCATCAGTTTACGAACAGGAAGCTGAAGCTTTTGAACTGAACGGCACTGAGTGATGCCCCGCCCACTCAGCGGAATCCTCCTTTCTGATTGGCTGAGAGATGCAGATATATCAGTTACTGCAGTTGTTCTCAGGTGAATCCTTCTACAGTTCACCAAAAAACAGCCAATGACGGGGCTTTGTTTTGCAGCTGGGTAACAGTCCGACAGGCTGGGTTCCCATGGCAACAGATGTGTTTGATGATGCGGTTACTTTGCAGGATTACCAGTTCCAACATGATGCCACTTCATTTGGAAAATATTTGGAAATATGTTTCATTTAAGCTGAAACAGCTCTTAGATCAATACATTTACATTACAGTCAGCTGATTAATCAGTTTGATTGATGGGGCAAATGTTTACTAATTCCTGTGTCTCCATGGCAACAGTGAAATGCAAAGGACTGGATTAGACCTTACTGATCAGTAAAAGAACTGATTTAAGAGGCGGAGCTTTAGCAGAGTACTGGTCATTACAACATATCTGAGCTGCTTATCGATTAGAAACAGCTGATGAGTTTTACTTTAGGTTTTTTAGTGGTTCATTTAAAGAGGTCATTGGTGGCGTGCTGTGTGATGTCACATCCTGTTTGAGTGTTTTGAGTTTGAAACAAACAACAGATCTTTGAACGAGTGACAATGCGATCCATTGTTTTCAATCTAACTTCGATTTGTATTAACGAGGGTCAGCTGATCGTCCGGACAGCGACGCCTCATCATCACGTCGTTCATCACATGACTGTTAATATGTGAATTCTTGTAAAAATGGCTAAATGTACAATATTGTATAAGAACAACCAATAAAAATGGACTTTAAAGACTTTTGTTTGCCTGTCGATTCGTCTTCTTGAGATCATTTTAAATTTAATCTTAGATTTTAAAGAAACTTCAAACTTCAGTAGTTCTATTTTTTTTAAAATAATCATCTATGCCACATAAAAATCTGGAAAATAATAAGAAATGAAAAAAACAAATTTAAAAAACTACTGTAAATTAATGAGGAATATATATATATATGTATATATATGTGTGTGTGTGTGTGTGTATAGCTCGGTCGGCTGCAGACAGAAAGACGTGTCAGCCTTTTTAAAATTAAGTGCAACGTTGCTGTTGATGGAGACAAAGTTACTGGCATGTCCATGGTGGCGTTTGAAGACGGTGTTACGGGACAAAAAAAATATGTTGCTCTATTCTTACTTCACCTTCTCCGAGGGCCAAGCTGTCCATCATCTTCGTGGGGTTTCTTGTTGTTGCTCATGCACCATTTAAACTACATCAATCTTCATTTCAACTGTAGACCAACGGTCTAAATGTGACTGTGTCCCAGTTCAGTGTCTGAAGCCACTCTTTGTTTGTGTAATGAAACAGCCTACCTAGCTGACGAGAATTTCCCATAATGCTCCAGTCCCCTGTTGCTTGGCAACTGCAGATGTCTAATTATACCATATTATTATTATTTTTATATTAATTCACTTTTAAATTAATCTTGTTAGATACATTAACACGATTAATTTTTGCTGCATATCATGGGAAGCTACTGAACGTTAACACAGACTGAGCTGCAGCTCGTTCGCCGCCATCTTTGTGCAAAATAAAGAAAAGGGGCCATGAAGGATCCACCAACAGCCTTAGTTACAGGCCAAAAAGATGGCGGGTTTGTAGATGGATTCAGACGTGCCTTCCAAACGGGACAGTGCTTGGCGCGCCACAAACCTGCACTTCGAAGTGCGTAGACCCTGATTTGGGACACAGCTTATGCCTGTGTGAGAAATCATTTCACAACTTTTACATCCGCGTGATGCTGCAGCCGAGTTTAGCTTTATGCACCACATCAAATGCTAGCAAGTGGATATAAAAATGCTTGATGCATTGAATGTACATCATGGCTGATTCAGCAAAGAAACACAAGAGGACATTACTGGAGGAAAAGAAAGCAAGAGATAAGATTGTTTTTACTGACTGGAGAGAGCTCAGAGAACAGGTAGGACACAAAATGGATGCCAAGATAGGCGATAGGGGGCGCGTCAGTGAGAAAAAAGTTCCATAATGAATCTTTAAACTTTGACACTGATTCACTTTTATGTGGTCCAGAAGACCTGAATGAAGACACAACCACCGTTAGTGGAATGAGCTAGAGCGGGTGACAGCAAAGACGGACAATAACAAAGCAAGACCAGAGCCAATCAGGACAGCTTACAAGTTTACAGGGCGGGACTTAAAGCAGGATGGATCTCTGACGGGCTGGACACACGGAGGCAGCGGCGCTCCTTCGCCATCATTTCCTGTGGAACTCACACGATGAGGCAAAGATGGCTGCCCTCCTCCAGCCAAGCGACAGGTGGCTTTCGTGCATGTGAAATGTTGCGCTCATTCACGTAGACGTGCACACGGGGGCTTGCGACGCGACACAAGAAAATAGAAAAATATTTAATTATTGTTGCTGTCGCATGGCTCAACAACCAACCAGCAAGGGGCTTCATTGACTGACCAATGAGCTGAGAGCAGGCTGGACAGCCGTCTGCAAACACTTCCAACATGGAGGAACAGAGTCGGACTTTCCCAGACTTCACGATACTTCACACAAAGATTTTAGAGATGTAAATAAAAGGCAGCCGTGTGGTGCCAGGGTGAATTTAAACGTAGGCCCTATCAGATCAAAATCTTCTCACTCTTCATCCTTCATGTCTGTCACGGACTGCTTTTAAAACGTCAAAATTTCCTTCAGTATCACAACCAATCAATGAAAATGCCGCCGTCGCTGCTGTTTGTCGCATCCCGTGTGTTCGGGTTCACCTGAGTAGCGATGAGTTTCGCTTGTCGCTGGCGTTGGTCGCCTCACGCCTGTCGAGCCCATTGGTCGTTTCCCATGAGATAACCAGGGTTATTCATCTGAAATAACAGTGAGAAAGTTGAAAGTGAAAATTAAATTTGGTTGAGATAACGGGAACAATGATACTTCTGGACATCTTAAAACATCTGAGAAAATCATTTCAGAATAATCTGAAATCTTTATTCGATTAAAATAAATGTACGACATTTAATGCAACAAAAAATCTGAAGAATCGTTGAGCTGACACAAAAACATCAAGCTGAGTGACTGGGGAGTCTGTTGGTGGGGGACACCTGTGTGACAGAAGTTTACCTTGACTTTTGTCTGCTGATTGGACGGTTGAGAGCGTCACCTGTGCACAGGTGACCATACAATGAACTGTGTGACAGAGAAGAGATAGAAGCTGCTGATTAACCTCAAACCAATTATCAGTAAGCAGGGGGATTAGAGGCAGCAGATCATCTGCTGTTAATGGGATCAGAGGCGCTGCAGGGTTTAGGTTGGCGTGTCACAGCTCGCTCACATTCACACCTTAATGCTTCCAGCAGGAAGGTCTTGTAGCGGCTGATAGGTACCGGTCCACCGGGTCTATGGACCACCCTGGCCTCCAGCTCCACATCATGGCTCTGACCCCTGGAGTTTTGTCTGAATTGCGTGTAGCTGCACCTTCCTGGATCGGGTCAGAACTCTGAAACGGTTGGGTTCTCAAGCGGTTCACACAGAAAGGACCTTCTTATCGATACGTAACGTTTAATGACTGTTGGTTTCTGTGAAAGTTTTCTAAGACGTCAAAATGCCGTTCATGCTGGTGAAATTCAACCTGCAGAAGCGGGTGAAGCTGGCTCAGGGTCTGTGGATGCTTTACTGGGTCTCGGTCATCGCGGGCATCATCATCTTCAGCCTCGGCATCTTCTTCAAGATCGAGCTGCGTAAGCGGAGTGAGATCATGGACAACAGCGAGAGCCATTTAGTGCCCAACCTGCTGATCCTGGTGGGCATGGTGGCCTGTGGGGCCAACGCTTTCGGAGGAAAGATGTGTCACGACTCTCTGGACCCAATCAAGTTCTCCAAGTTGAAGCCGATGCTAAAGCCGTACATGCTTTTCTGCTGCGGCTTCAACGTGGTGCTGGTGGTGGTTGTGCTCCTATGCTTCCTCATGCAGTTCTCCGTGTACCTGACGCTGGCCGAGGGCCTGAAGAACGCCATCAGGTTCTACAAGGACACGGACACGCCGGGACGCTGCTTCATGAAGAGGACACTGGACATGACCCAGATCGAGTTCCGCTGCTGCGGCAACAACAACTTCAGGGACTGGTTCGAGGTCCAGTGGATCAGCAACCGCTACCTGGACATGAGCAATGACATGGTCAAAGAGTGAGTACCTGAACGCTGCTGTAAGAGGGCTATGATCATTAATCAGTTATTACTGATTGATAAACCCAACATCTTGGTACTGATCATGACTGAGTTTTATTATTAACTGAAAGTCTTCATTAGACCCAAAAATCGGACTTCCTAGAGTCTCTTCCTTCATTGATTTTAGTTTCTGGTTGTTGATGTGATTTTACTCTGGTTCTGTGGCTTGTTAAAGGTCCAGAGCTCAGAGCGAGTTCTCCCAGAGGCTCAGCACAGGATTAATTAGGAATTAGAGAGGTAAAAGTTGCCGTGCAGGAGCTCCATGTCCCAGATTCTACTCTCTAAGAGGATCTGATGTAATTTCCAGCTTTCCCATCCACCGACACGACGAGAGTTAAAGCTGAGCAGAACCAGATGAAACCCAGTTCTACGGGACAGGTGATGTCCAATATGATCAACAGACTGATGGTAGAAATGGACCCAACAGAACTTTTCCAGTTCGGTTTCCAGTTAATCATCTCAGAGCTTATCATCTCATGAACTCATTATCCCCCAAGATCCACGGGCCACACTCGCCCACTGGTTGATCAAAAAGGCCCCGCCCCCAATTCAGAGGACACCGCTGACGTCACTAAAAAAAAAAAAAACATCAAATTTAATCACTTTTATATCAAACAGTTTATGTCCCGAAACACAGTTGAGTTGCGATTAAAAAAACCACACTGAACGTTTCATACACATTTACAGATTACAGTGTAAAAGATTTTAAAAACGCATTATAAATATTAAACCCCAACCCCCCAAACCGAACCTAGTTTCATCCACGAAGAACTAAAGGACCAGCTTCCTCGTTTGCATAAAAAAAAAAAAAAAAAAAAAAAACTGTCACGTTTATGTCTATAAAATCAGATAAATTTGTGATGAGAAATACGAAGCAGAAAAAAACAATTAATTTTCTTAAAATGGGAAATAAATAATAATAACAATAATTAAAAAAAAACACAACTAAAAACGCAGCGATACTCTCACAGCTTATACATTATGTTCAACCCGACATACTAGACGTAAATACACAGATCATAAACCACTGTTCACGATAAATGATTAACAGTAAATAGTAGGATGCAGGTACACAAGCAGTTTTTTACAGATTCCAGTTCTTCAGAGTAGCAAACTGGGATGAAGAACAAAGAAGCTGAACTCTTTTAATTCCAGTCAACATCCATCTGTGATGTTTCCAGGCCTCAGAATCTGATAACGGAGGCTAAATGATCAGATTCTAAAGCTAAAATGATGTAAAATAAATGTATCAATAGATATAGCAGCATAAAGGCCAACCAAGACAATATTTTTCTAACAGTACTTTGTAGAGATAACACATCTCATCTACACATCATTCTCTCAAATCTTGGCTTACAGGGGAAAAAATATTAGCTTTGAAACAAACACACAACAGTAACCATCCATACATTCATTTTCTTGGCTCTCATCTGGGGTCGCGATGCGGGGGCAGCTGCTGAGGAGCAAAAGAGCCCAGACTTCCCTCTCCCTGGTTACATTTTCAAGCTCTTCTGGGGGGGATCCAGAGGCGTTCCCAGGCCAGTCGAGATATGTAGTCCCTCCAGCCTATCTTGGGTCTTACCCGGGGTCTCCTACCCAAGGCACGTGCCCAGAACATCTCACCAGTGAGGTGTCCAGGAGGCATCCTAACCAGATGCTCGAGCCACTTTATGTGATTTTTCTTGAGGAGCAGTGGTTCTACTCGGAGCCCCTCTTGGATGGCCAAGCTTCTCACCCTACGTCTAAGGGAGAGCCCGGCCACCCTATGGAGGAAACTAATTTCGGCCCCTTGTATTTGCAATCTTGTTCTTTCGGACACTACCCACAGTCCGTGACCATAGGTGAGGGTAGGAACGTTGATCAACCAGCAAATCGAGAGCTTAGCCTTTTAGCTCAGCTCCTTCACTTGTTTCATCTCACTCAATCACCTGAACAGACTGATGCAGAGTCCGCATCGCTGCAGATGCTGCACCGATCAGCCTGTCAATCTTGATATCCATCCTTACCAGACTCCTGAACGAAACCCCGGGATAGTTGAGCTACTCCACTTGGGGCACAACTTCATTCCCAACCCGGACAAGACACTCCACCTTTTTCTGGCTTTGGATTTGGAGGTGCTGATACTTATTCGTACCACTTCATACTCGCTGCAAATTGCTCCACCGAGAGCTGGAAAACCACAGAACCACACAATCTGTAAAAAGCAGAGACTCAATCCTGAGGCCACCAGACCGGATCCCCTCAACACCTTGACTGTGTCTAGAAAGTCTGTATATAAAAATTATGAACAGAATTGGTGACAAAGGGCAGCCTTGGCTAAGTGAAATGAAATTGATTTACTGCCAGCAATGTGGCCCAAGCTATGGTACTGGTCGTACAGGGACCGGGCAGCTTGTGCAACTGGTACAAGGGATCTGGTATGCTATACTCCCAGAGCAACCCCCCAAAGGATTCTCTGGGGGACACGGTCGGATGCCTTATCCAAGTCCATAAATCGCATCTAGACTGGTTAGGGGAACTCCCATGCCCCCTCCAAGACCCTGAAGAGGGTGTAGAGCTGGTCCACTGTTCCACCACCGAGACGAAAACCACACTTCTTCTCCTCAGTCCGAGGTTCATGGACCCTTCTCTCTGGGCGGATCTTGGCCCTGCCAATGAGGAGCTTTTTAATAACCTCAGCTATCTCAGTCCTGGAGATCGGAGAACCCACCCCCAGGTCCCCAGATTCTGCTTCCTCATCAGAAGACGTGTTGGTGGATTCTGTTGATGAAGCACTGCTTCATCAACAGAATCTCCTCAAAACCGTCCAGAAGTCTCCATGGCCTCTCCGAACTCTTCCCATGCCTATGTTTTTGCCTTAGAGACTGTCGAAGCCACATTCCGTTTAGTCTGATGGTACCACTCAGCTGCTCCCTGAGTCCCACAGGGCAAAAAGGCCTAATGGGACTCCTTCAGTTGATGGTATCCGGCACTGCTGGTGTCCACCTATGAGTTTGGGGATTACTGCTGCAACAGGCATGACAACTTTATGGCCATAGCTCCTGTTGGCTGCCTCGACAATAGAAGTGCATAACATAGTCTGTCTCCTGCCTCACTCGGGACATGGTCAAAGATCTGTTGGAAGTGGCAGTTGAAGCTCTTTCTGATGGGGCACTCTGCCAGGTGTTCACAGCAGACTCTCAGAACATGTTTGGGTCTGCCAGGCCTGATCAGCATCCTCCCCCACCATCTGAGCCAACCCACCACCAGGTGGTGATCAGTTGTCAGCTGCGTCCCTCTCTTCACCCGAGTGTCCAAAACATACGGCTGCAAGTCCAACAATAAGACTGCAAAGTCGATCATCAAACTGCATCCTAGAGTGTCCTGGTGCCAAGTGCACTTGTGGACACTCTTGTGCTTTAATATGATGTCCTTTATGAACAATCCATGTCGGAGGGAAATTATGTAGGACTATGCCCACATCTGTTCGGCACCTCTCACAGGGAGCAACTACAGAATGGAAGAAGGTCCAGTCTTCTCGAGGACAGTATTTTTGTTCTTTTCAGATATAGAACTTTATAATCACTCGTTGATCGGCTGCTCTTGACTGGACATTGCCGGCAATTTAAGCTACATGATTGTTGAAAATCTTAGAGGTATGGAAAAGTTGCTGAATTTGTAGAGTATAAACGAAATGATTTACAAGATGAGAATAGAGGAGGTTAGTGTTTGGTTGATTTTGAGGATTACATAGAAAAACCAGTGACGCTGTTTTAAAGGCTCCTGAGCCAAACATGCTATGTCTCGTCTAGACCCTCTGACCTTACATCCGGTCAGTCTGGTCTCTACACTCCCCCTACTGATTAAAGTGGATTTATACTCGTGCGGCATCTGCATTACTGCCATAGGCGCGACGTAGCTCTGCGTACCTCTTCCAGACCTGACATGCACCGGAGGTACCTCCTTGTGATTGGTCAGTTTGGGATCACATGTTGCCGGATATCTGGATATTCGCTGTGAATTTGTGTGGTAACCACCGTTTTTAAATACAATAACCAGTGGATCAAGTTGATAAGAGACTGATCGAATTATTTCTTCGTTTTTTTCCACAAGCTAATAAAGACACTGAACCATAGTGGACGTCATTGTTGTTTTAAAACAGAAAATACCTACCGAACTGAAATGAACCATCAAAAGAACTCCGACCAGGTGAGTTTACTGGCCGATACCACCCCTGCTGCCCCCTTCAGATTATGAGGAGAAAATGATGCACGAGTGCGAGAGCAAACTCACCAGCGTCAGCTACACCGTAACTAACCGCTCGCAGATGCCGCGCAAGTATAAATCCACCTTTACTCACACATTGCAGCTTACAAACTTGTAACATTAATTTTGGAAGACACTCATAAAAAGACTCGAGGAAGCCATGATAAACACGTGTACACATTATTAAGGACGATGAAATTTTTTACTTGTCAATAAAAGTTCCACATCAGATTTCTAAACCCCACGAGCAGTGTCTGCAGAGAAGCTGAAGCTACTCTTTTCTTTTCTACATCTTCGCTGCTGAATGTGATTTCTTTGTAGGAGGGGGAGGGACCTAAAGAATGTGAGAAGTCTAAAGGGCCCAAAGGGTTCTGAGGGACCTAAAAGGCTTGAGGGGATCTAGGGAAGAAAAGAAAAGAAAAGAAAAGTAAAAGAAAACCTTTGTTTTTCTCAAGTGACAGAATTTTCTCTTTGACAGGCTTGAGATAAAAAGACATATAAACCCATCCATATAACACCCCCCCCAACCTATTTTAAACTGTTCAGAGTGCTTATGCAGGGGAATGAAAGATTGATTCCAGCTAAAGGGTTTGAGGGGGTCTGAGAAACCAGAAAAACCTGAAGGACCCCACTAAGTAGCAGCACAGGGTCTTTCAGTGTCTGATGTGTGATGTTTGTCTTGTAGTCGTGTCCTTAGTAACGTGGAGGGGAAGTACCTGATGGACAGCGTCCCGTTCAGCTGCTGTAACCCTGGTTCTCCGCGGCCGTGCATTCAGCACCACCTGACTAATAACTCCGCCCACTACGACTATGACCATCGCACCGAAGAGCTCAACATCTGGAACCAAGGCTGCCGCGAGTCCGTCTTCTCTTACTACAGCAACATTATGACCAGCATTGGAGTGGTCGTCATTATCACCATCATCCTGGAGGTACGAGTCCGCCCACCTCAGCCAATCAGCATGCAGCCTGAGCCACTCAGTCACTTAAAGGAACAGGTCCACGTGTAATGTTAAGGTCAATTCCTACCTGTGGGTTTATGGTAAATGTGAACATAAAGATAGAAATCAGGAAATACAGCTGTTAGTCACACAAATGGTCACCTGATCACTACAGCTGGCTCCTCATTGGTCAGATCATCAGCGTCAATCATTCGGTTCTGGTTCTGTATAAACAGCCCCACCATTTCTTTTTATTGTTATTCTCTGGTTTCACTTTGATGTTGTTTTTTTGGTTTGTTTAGAGGTCAATCTGGGAACTGAAAACGAGCCAATCACAGCGATAAATTCAGTCATGTGACCTGGCAGGCAGCAGGATAACGGATGAGATTTAGCTCTGATGTTGCTGCTGTGTCACGATCACCTGAGACTCCAGAGTCCTCATGAAACGATGCTGCTGAGCTTTACGGAAGCTTTCTTGAACTCTGAAAATCCAAGCTGCTGCTGATTATTGACAGATTATTGATTAGTGCAGCTCTGATTGGTAGTGTGTGCCGTATGATTCCTCTGCAGCGCTTTAATCTGCCGCGCAGTGGTCAGGCTCACTGAGGATCAGGGACTATTCTGAGGGGGTTAATCTTCCTGCAGCAGCAGGATGCATTCTGGGAAGAGCAGGATGAGGAACTTTTCTTGGGAGGAAGAACAGATCTGTAATCTGGGTCGAAACAACATGTTTGACCCGAATAGCTTTAAAACCAACATCCTGAACTCAATCACTCTCAGACACCTGAGGAACTCACCTGAGGTGTGATGGTTCTGATTGGCTGCTGGCTGAGTGTGTGATGATGATGATGATGTTTATGTCAGAACAAGCTGACTTAACCAGCTGGTTGAGTTAGTTTTACCAAATCTGATATTAACCAAAGAATAGATGATCCAGCGGAGCTTCATGATCATCATCTTCCTCACTTTTATCTCATGAGCTGTTGGATTCATGTGTGTGAGTTCAGGTTAGTGCACGTGGATTGTTGTACACAAGTGTCTGTTTGAAGTGAAAAAAAATCACTATTATGGTGGAAAACAAAAAATCCTTCCAGAGGAGGAGACATAAGTTTGCTAACGTGTATTTCCGTATCTGTAACTGTAAGAATTACAGGTACAAATAAAATAAAAAAAATACGGATTAATTCTGCTGGTCGGAAAGTTGAAGGTTTGCTCAGCTCTCTCTGGGATTGGACATTTCTGATTGGTCTTTAATTAGTTCTAAAATGTGGGGCAAATGTTTGTAAAACTGATGTATTTTCAGACATGTTTTTCTCTTACATACAGAGTTAATTTATACTTGTCGATTAGATTTTTACCTTAGTTGTTGGTACAGTTACAAGTAGAGGGATACAAGTTCTAGTACATGTGTACAAGTTAAAAACAGGAAATACAAATTCCAGTATATCTGATCTTAGCTCCATAGAAAGCACAGACGTATCAGTCCAGTCATACGGTTTTATTTTTCAGTTTAGGCTCTTTATTATTATTTTTTTTTCTTTCACACCCTGAAGTTTTATGAAGCCTTTAACCCCTTATCGCCCAATTTTACAAAAAATAAATACAGGGAAAAAAAAACACAAAAAGAAAGACTGAAACAAAATAAAGTACAATTTGATATCATAAAAATTAATAACAATAAATATATAAAGATTAATGATAACATAGAAATAAAATAAAATCCTGAAGGTGTTTGATGCAGATTTACTACAGCGAGCATGAATGGGTTTACGTTTGTCTTAGAGAAATCAAAGCTTTATTAAAAAGAAATGACGAGAAGAAGATGAATTCAGTTTTTCTGCTTTCGTGTATTTTCTGGAAAAATTCTGAAAGCATTTCTGTTCTGAGACTCCGGCGTCCCGGGCTGACGGTCAGCTTTGATTTTCATTTCAGCAGGAACTGAACTGAAGCTTTACAGGTTGAAAATGAATTATTATTTACGGGATAAATGAAGAAGTTTCAGCTCTGAACTTCTGTTGAAGTCCTCTGGTCTGTCAGGGGAATCCTCTGAATGGACCTCGAACCAGATTTCTGAGAAGTCTGAGGCCGTGTCCACGCAGAGTCTGTATCTTAATCGTTTAGTCATTTTAATCACATGGAACTGGTGTTTTAGGAGCCTGAAAACCCCCATTTATTTAAACTGGGTCTCAAAGTGAATAAATTAGCACCATTTCATTTTTGTGTTTACAACCCACACC
Organism: Melanotaenia maccullochi; assembly: GCA_037177255.1. Classification (NCBI taxonomy): domain Eukaryota; kingdom Metazoa; phylum Chordata; class Actinopteri; order Atheriniformes; family Melanotaeniidae; genus Melanotaenia; species Melanotaenia maccullochi. Next base: position 28,940,160 of record JBAGKP010000018.1, read on the forward strand.
TCTGTTTCATGAACCAATGACACTGTAGCTCCACCTTTCCCATAAAATACACGCGCAAACAATAAATTTAAAGAAACATGTGTTTCCAAACGGAACCACTGACAGTGCTGCAGCACATATACCAGGCCTGTAGGTGGCGCTTTAACACTGCCATAGAAATGGCAACAGAGAAGAAGACATGAAGCATGTCTGGAAACTTGTGTTGGGGGATTTGTGCATGCAGGTTGAGGAAGCGATGGAGGAATGGCCTCAGTGGTTCCGGGTTCGGATTGTAAACATGGAAATGAAACAGCGGCTTTTTCAGGTTTTTCATTTTGGGCTCTATGTCACCAAAACATCCCAAAAGTATAAAACTTCAGTAAAAACCACTTATTTTGTCTTCATGATGACATGGTCTTATTCACTGACTTATTTATTTCTATGGCAGTGCCACAGCGCCACCCACAGGCCCAGCATATGAACTACAGTGTTTTCAGTGGATTTTTCTACATAAATCGGTTCCATCTTTGTGTGAATGACGTCTAAATCTGTTTGTCGTCTGCTCAGCAACATCCAGCAAGAATTATTTTAAACAAACCACATCTAAAGCTCCGTTTCCACCAGGAGGTCCATCGGGCACAAACACATTATTTTGTATTTCTACAAGCAAAAACTGGGATGGGGCCAAAATACTGAGTCCCACCTGTTTGGGACCGTTGGGGTCCTAATCCTATCAAGCCAACTCAAAAGGGTGGAGCTTGACACACTGCAATCCGCGGACTGATCGAAAGAAACATCCCTTCCTGTGCAGTTCTGCAATAAGAAGAAAGCTCGAACAGCTCCATATTTAAATAAACTTTTTTTCTAATTAAAAATCACATGCCGTTATAAAAGAACACTTACTGCTGGATGTCCACCGTTCTCCTCCGCTGTGACATCAAGCTATTACATATCTGACGCATCATTTACTGTCTGGCTTGTAGGCTAGATTAAAACACTTTTATCCACTTTAATCCAAACCTGGACTGGACTGGTTTACAGCATTAAACCGAGCTGGTCCAAGCCGAACCTGCTGGTGGAAACTGAGCTGGGACCACCTCATTGGCTGAATTCAAATGAAAGCTGAGTTAATTTTATCCTTCAAAGATCTTTGCAGGAACAGACCACTCATAAATAAAATAAAACAGGTGAGACATTGAGTGTGAACTCAGACTGTTTTTCGTGTGTGTGTCTCTGTGATAGTCGTTGGACGTGGCTGGTTTGAAGTTCCTGAGCACGACTCTGGAGACGATGGCCGACCCAGAGAACCCGGAGTGTGAGAGTGAAGGCTGGCTGCTGGAGAAGGGTGTGAAGGAGACTTTTGCCGACATGTTAGCTAAGCTCAAGACTCTGGGGAGGGCCAACCAGGTGGAGGAGGCAGGAGATGCAGCTGAAGCCGCCACCTGAAAGCTCCGCCCCCCACAGAGGACTGAGACCTCCCCTTCCCCCTCGCCCCCACAGCCGTCAACCACAACCTCACTCCCAAAACCAGGGAAAGTGAGAGGAGTGGTCGTCTCCATGTTCTCAACACACACCACCACATAGATGCTACAACACACACAAACCTACACACACTCACATGCACACAATTAATGTCAATATTGTCTCTTTTGTAAATATGTTGAACAGAGTTTATTTTTGAGCAGCAGGAACAGAAATGTTAAATTTCCCTCCAACTTTGTGGTTCCTGTCAGACGGCGCTCCGAGCCTGGCCGAGCCCGTCCGATACGACCTGCCACCGATCAGCTCACATCAACTTGTCTGACCCAGTCGCAGTTCCAGTTTGTCCAGCAGAGGGCGCAGAGTTTCTTGCCAAACGTGTTTGTTTACATCCAGATGTTTGTGTGTCGTAGACATCTGGTATCGGTCGGGCTCTGGTCTCCTCCATCAATGTCCGACCTCTGATGTGGTCAGTTGGCATGGAAACAGACGGCCAAACCCAAAAACAAACCAAACAAACATAAGCAGCTCCGGTCTGCAAAGATCCTTTGACACCTGTCAGATGTTCAGTTCATGTTACAGGCAGAGTCTCACCTGTTGGACAACTTTTACAGCCATCGTCTTTAAATTGATTCCACTTCCCATATTGAGCATCTGAGCCTGGCAGACCGAGCTCAGGGTGAAGCGTCCCTCCGTGGCCGTCTGGTTCCGTGTCAGAGTGGCGCCGGTTCTGACTCAAACAGGAGCAACACACACTGATGGGCAGTGTAACGGTGTGTGTTCTTCAGTAGTTTTCCAGCTCGTGATGTTTGTTTTTCTTATTGTTGTGATGTCTGTTTGTTTTGGTCAGGTTTTGTGGGTTGGTTGGAGTTTGTAGTCGCTCTGCTGTGTACAGTGTACCACTTATAAAAAGTTGTGACTCCAAACTGTCTGACTTGTCTTTCATGACCCATCTTTGGCTGTGGGGGAACATTTGAGTAGGTGATCCGGCCCATGAGGTGATTAAGGTACGGGAGGTGTAGAGGCTGCTGCGGTAAAGCCCCACCTGAAGAAGAATAACGCCGATCCTTCCTCACCGAACAACGATAAGCCAGAATCTAAAGTTAATTTCACTACATGACTTTATAATGTGCCAACATCTAAAGGGGAAACATCAGTCTGGGTCCAAAAGTGATGAAAATAATTCTGGCGTCCCTCAAGGTTAAATTTTAGTCCCTATATTTTTTTTTATATATGTTACCCCTAGGAGGTGTCATGGAGAATCCTTCATCTAAAAGTTCTAAAATGTATGTAATGTAATGTCCATAAAGGTTCAACTTCACTTCTTAATTTTTATACATTACTCCAAGGAACAAAGGACTATTCATTTAAAAGTTATAAATTCAATTCTGGTGTTGATCAGGTTTTTGTATATATATATATATATATATATATATATATATATAAATATATATACATATACACATATCCTGTAAGACGTATCATGGAAGATCAAACAATTCTAAAATCAATTCTGGTGTTACTAAAGATTCAACTTCAGATTCTATACTTTTACATCTTTATATGTTACCCCTAGGAATTGTCAGAGGACCAGTAATTTAAAAGTTATTAAATCAATTCTGGTGTCCCTCAGTGTTTGAGTTTAGGTTCTATGCTTTTAAAGTGTTATATATTACCCTAGGAAGTGTCATGAAGGATTGTTCCTCTAAAAGTTATAAAACTAATTCTGGTGTCCCTCAAGGCTCAGCTGTAGTTCCTAAACTTTTAAATATGTATATGTTACCCTTAGGAACTGTCACAGACGACCAGTTTTTTAAAAGTTATAAATTCAGTGTCCATCAAGGTTCGATTGTAGGTCTTATACTTTCTTATCTTCATGCTACCCCTCAAAGCATCATGGAGGGCCATTCAGCTGAACGTTATAAAAATTCATTCTGGCATCCCAAAAAGTTTGATTTTAGGTCCTGTACTTTTTTAACTCTATATGCTACTCCTAGAAATGGTCATAGAGGTTCATTCAGGTAAAAGTTATAAGATTTATTCTGGTGTTAGGTCTTTTAAATTTACATGTTACCCCTAGGAAGTGCCATCAGGAGACACCGTTATGCTGATGACATCCTGCTTTACATGGCTGTGTCTGCTGATGACCCTGAGCTTATTGTTCCAACTTTAAATTGTTTATCTGTTATTAAAGCATGGACGGCAGAAACGTTTCTATCAGCTCAACCGGGATATAATTGTGGTTTTCATTACTGGTAATGAAGGTTATTGTTATTGAACACGTTTTGGCTTTGCTTTATGTCAGTTTCAGAATAGATTTTAAGATTCTTTTACTGGTCTTTAAGGCTGTTAATTGTCTTAGTCCTGAGTATTTATCTGAACTACTTATACATTATGAGCCTACTGGAACCCTCAGGTCTGAAGGACAGGGTCTTCTAATAATTCCCTAAGTTAAAACTTAAATCCATGAGGAAAGAACTTTCTTTTACTCTGGTCAACGTTTGAGAAACAAAATTCCTGAAGACCTGTGAACAGCAAGAAATATTAAAAACCAACTTTATTGATTTTCATTTCTTAATTTTTTGTCATAAAGTATTTTAATTAGTATTTTATGTTATGTTCATTTTGTTATTTCATTTATTAATTTAGAATATTTTGGTCTATTTAACTGTATTTATTTTTATTTTATTTACTTCAGAAAACAACTCTGTTTTTCCTGTTTTTTTTCTGGTTTCTGTTACTTCTGGATCATTTTCAGGCGTTGTTTTACTGAGCGTGGGTCATTACCTCAGATCAACAGTGTTAATCAGATCACAGCACAGATTAACTCTGATGATGTTACTATGACGCAGGAACCAACCGCGGCGCTCCCTGGGGGGTCAGACCTTCCAGACTCGGGTGGATGAATTAGGTGGAGCGAATTCAGGATTTTTACACCTTCAGACTGAAAAACTGAATTCACAGATGATCTGAATCTGTTTAACTTAATAAGTGTACGTCACAGCAGCTTCACCTCAACATCTGCTGTCTCCAGGTCAACAAGTACACCTGAGACCGAGGCAGAAGAGGTGACTCTGGGTGAGGAAGATGAAGAGATTAGAGTGAAGCTGTGGATTTCCTCCCTGATCCTTTTAACACATCACGCAATGCTTTGACTTTCACTGTGGACTCTAAAGACTGGTTCAGATCTGAGGGCAGGTTTTTCTTTAAAGTTTGGAAAAATTAGAACAGAAATCATCGAGACCAGGAGCGAACATCTAAAACACGATCTGAGGTTCCAAGATGAAGGAGTCATGTTACTGAAATGATTTAGGATCAGATGCTTTGACCAAACCTTCACTTAAAAACAAGCTCTTGTTCCAGGAATGTTAAATCCATCACCCCCTTTAGTATAAAATCTAAATCTTGAAAAAAGTAGCTCAACTCAACTTGTGCCTTTTTGAGCTGAAATAATCAGTTTAAAGAGTTTCACTCAGGATTTAGAGCTCAGCGTAGCACAGAGACAGAGCTGGTGAAGGTTACCAGTGATCTTCTCATGGCCTCAGATAAAGGACTCCAGTCTCTACTTATCTTATTAGAGCTCAGGACTGCAGTTGACACCACTGAGCAACCTCAGCCAGTAGCAGCATTACTTAAAAGGATGAGTAAGGGTCATACATCCAGACCTAACTACAAGAATTATCATAAAAGAAAGTTTGAAGTCTGATCTTAAGGGAGGGTGTCTGCTTCCTGAAGCTAAACTGGGAGCTGGTTGCACAGGAAAGGGTCTGACAAGGTCTGGGAAACTGGTCCAGATTCTGATCCAGTGTGATCTGATCTGATATTGTCTCATTTCAGGATGAAAGTCAGGGCTCTGAATAGCTCCGTCAGTGTGATTTCAGTCCTTTAATCTAAAACTAAATGGAAAAAATGGAAAAAAAAACTTTAGTTTGTGACCGTTGATAAAAACAAAAAAATTAGCCACACCTGCAGTCAGGTTCTGGTTCTGGTTCTGGAACCAGTTGATCCCTTTTGTCTCACAAAAAGTCATAAATGTGTGTAAAATGTAAATAAAATAGAATGCAATGATTTCCAAATCCCATCAAACCGTATTTTATTCCCAGTAGAACAAACAACATGTAAGATGTTGAAACTGAGTTTCATGGGAAATAGATCTTTGTATGGATCAGAGGTCTTCTGTTGATTAACGACTGCTAACTTTTTCTTTTCTGGTCTGTGGCTGACTCGCCCTGTATGGGTTTCAATGTTGCTTGTGGGGTTTTTATTGTGTTTATCCTTTAATCTCTTTTTTAGAGGGACTGCAAACAAAATCGTCTGTCAAGGATAAAGAAAGTTGAATTGAATTGAACTGAATCGAATTAAAATGAAATGAATTGAAATTAAATTAACTGAACTCAGTGTAGTGATCTAGCATCATCAAATATTAAAATTGTTAAGATAAAACATTAGTTAATTAATTAATTATAAATATTAACATCTGTAAAGCGGGGCACCACCACGCTTGTTTATAATGATAACATAGGAACCATTTAAGTTTTAGGTTAATTAACTAAATTAATTAATAATTCTTGTTAATCAAATCACTCTCAAGACGCTAACGACGTAAAGTTCTCATTTGAAGGGACCAAAACATGAATCAGAGAAAGAAATCACCAAAAACGACCAGTTGAAATAAATGTTAATATTTATTAATTAACATTTAAGATCAGACTTAAGACGTACCTTTATGAGAAAGCTTATGTTCAGGACAGCTAAAGAACAGGGAGAGGAGTCCTGTCTCAGGG
>JBAGKP010000018.1:28955036-28973831 GCA_037177255.1 Melanotaenia maccullochi
GTAAACACAACATGTGAGCTTTGAGATTTAGCCATCCTTTCTCAAACTTTAATGCTATGGATCTATTTCAATGTGTATGTTGAAGGTTGGATCTTGCATCAATCTCACAGAAAGCTATCATTTCAGCTTTATTTGTACAGTGCCAATTCACAACAACAAGGCACTTTACAGACATGAGCAATTCAAGCCAATTCATTATGATCCAGTTAAAACAAATCTACAGTCAAGGAGGTAGAGTAGTCCACCTCAATCCCCAACTTCCCCAATTTACATGTCAAAGCATCCTTGGGCAAAATATAGAAAATACAGTCACCATAAAGTAATATTGCTTTGGATAAAAACATCAGCTCAATTACTGCATTATTATAATATTTAATTACTCAATTACTTCCTCCACTCAATTCAATTTTGTGTGTTGTTCCCCTTTCACTTTATTTTAAATGTATATATATATGTATATATATATCTTTAAAATGAAAACGAGTTAGAGCTGGTTACAATGACTCATCATCAAAGTTAAGACCAACCGACGCCTGAAAGAGTAAAACCACATTTATAAATCAAAACAGCAGTCGTTTATGTCACTGTATAAAAAAAAAAAAATTGTAAAGTACGTGTGCTGCTGTTTGCCGACAAAGATCAAGTTAGTCTTACAAGTCTTCTAATGAGAGTTTCCGGCTTTTAAATACTTCAACAATTCGTGCAGTAGTTTCCGTGTATTTAGCCTGACAGCCACCAACTTTTTTTGTGGCACCATCCTGGCTTTTGTAACATATGTTTTAAACGTGTGTAACCACACCAGCAATAAAACACGATCTCCCAAGTGAGTCACGAAGTTGGAAATTAGTTACATTATGTCGCCAAGGAGCCCCAGATATAGCTGAATAAAAGGCGGTGAAAGACTATACGGTTAGCTAACGGGCTAACTGAGCTTTCGTACCTTGATAAGGTTTCATCAGCGAATGCTCTCTCTTCAGATGCTCGGCGTTTCCGTCGGTTATATCGCAACAAACCAGACAAAGCTTCACTATCACAAAGACCCATGTTGTGCACAAAAATGCTCTAAAGCCGCCCATTTCGCTCAAACAGATAGGAGTGAAACTCTCATAACAAACGGGTTTTTCGAAACTCCATATGTCGAATCGTTCCTTCCGCTTTTGTCTTCCGAAAAGCAACAAAACCAAGTCAGTGTTATTAAACAGACCTCTTGCTCTAGGGATGCATGTGTTTAGTTGCATATAAAAAATCTAAACACTTAATTCCCAAGCTTTATCAATTAAAATAAAAAGTAAAGTAACTCTTTCATTTTTGTGATACAGAGGAAACGTTAACATTTGCTTGTTTCTGTACGGACGGTTTTTGAAGATGATATAAACTGTACAAGCCAATCAGAGAAAAGCACATCACAAATAAAGCCAATCAGAGAAGACTTGCTTTTTTGTACAAATTAACCACTGGATGGCGACATACTCCAAAAATATGAAACTCACAGCTACCACTTTTTGCTGATTCCACTAAGCTGTAAACAACGTAGGATTAAAGTTATTATACTGTACATTCTAGATGGGAAGATCAAATAGAAGTATGTTAACACTGTTGTGTTTAGATAATTGTTCGCCCCCACCTATAATATTCATTCTTTGCAACTCCAGTCTATTACGTGCAAAATTCACAAGGATATAAAAAGATTATCTTTAATCCTAAAGAACTGATTTTAAAGGCAAACATTTACAATAAAAATAAAAATTTGTTGTTTTGAGGACAAGCTGCAAATGCCACAGCATAAATAGTAGTCCTCTTCAGTAAATATATGACAGCAAATAACTTTTAGTGTTTTTTTTATTGACCGATACTGTAGCTGTGAACATATGAACCATTTATCTCTGCAAGTCAGACTGATTATAGACTGGTGGCCCGTCCAAATGCCAGCTAAGATAAGCCCCATCCAACCATAAAAATAATAATAATAGTGGAAAACAATATAAATTGGCCTAACTGTGCTTCCCATTTATTCAGACCTTTTTCATTTGTATTTATATCTACATGTAAGGTTCTGTATTTACTGTACAGAACATTGAGTGAGAGTTTTCTAACTTGATTAAACTACAAGCTGCATATCACTCTGTCAACATTCTGGCTGTTCTATAACTAGTTTTCATTTTCCGTAACTCCTATATGTGAGAACTGATGTAACTGATAAAATTCAAGCTCTCTGTGTGTGCTGAGAGTACTGTGGACATGAAGAAAAAAGTTTCTGGGATACATGCAGTTTGAAGAGTCTGCACTGATCATTACTGAATGTGTGGTACAGTCTCACCCTGAGTTAAGGTTAGGCCTTTCAGAAGCTCAGAGCTCAGAATTTCTGCTCATTACTGGCAACAAAAACAGGATTTGTTGTGGGCAAGAAACTTTGTCAGCAAGTTGATGGTGTATTGATGTTTCTGTGCAGCTGGCTTACCTTACAAACTGATTATAATCCTTTGTTTAAATCAGGCTTTGAATTGTCGGGTTGTTTCTTATACCTTATAACATTTAAATAAACATTAAAGTGTTAACACTTTATGCAACAAAACAGCCCTATAGTTCTAAATGGAGTTTGTATGTCTCTAAAACATATGATGGAGGGTAACAAAAATGGAAAATTTCAGGCCACACAGAATGCTTTAACATCGCAGACATACAGTGGCTTATGGGTAGAAAAACATTGATTATTTCATTATAGCTAGTTGTGTACCTCAGCACCATGGGGTGTTTTGGCCATTTATCACAATGCACCCTCTGCTAAGGCAGGTGCACCACAGGTTGATCAAGCCTTGGTGTGTGTCCTGCAGTTAGTTACACAACTGACAATGTGTCCCATCGGTGAAGCCTTATAGATGCCTTTCAGGGGCGCAACGTCATTACGCATTCTACTTTACTTCCGCCATTTTGAGTACCAAACACTGGAAGGGAGAGAGGCTCAGTGTTCAGTACAGATGGATACTTCTCATTTTAATCCACAAGAATAAAAAAGATACAACGAAAAAATAGCTGTTAGTGGATGCGGTCCTTACGGAGTCACTGCAGAAGTTTTCCAGCTGTTACCATCAACTGACAAGCTACCGGATTATTCCTTTCACGACATTTATATCTACCTCATACACAACTATCTTCGTACACAGGACAAAGTCTGAAAGCTTTCAAAAGCACAGATGCTCATCGATATTTCATGGCAGGCTGGGTCATTGACCTAAAAATATGGCATCTCAAAGACAAGAAGATCTCTTCTGCAGCAATCCCTATTGCTTTGTTAAAGGTCTTTTTGACCAAGAAAAAATTGGGAGCTGATAAAAGTACAAGAAGAGCACCAAGACCTTCTCTGATGATCGGAGGCATGAACCAATCACCATCCCGAAGAACATACCACCAATTAATGCACCTGAACACCAAAGGGACGTGACTCCCCTTTCTCTTTTTTCCCCAAAGAGAAGGACTCGTCATCCATCAGCTAGTTTTTGCCAAATCAGCCTGCTGAATGTAGAGGGAAAGGTATTCTTCAGTGTTCTGGCCCAAAGGCTCTCATCCTACTTGCTGAGGAATAACTTCTGTCAGTGCAGAAGGCCGGGATCTAGTGTTTCTCAGGGTGTCTGGAGCATACCAACATCATCTGGCACCAGATACAAACTGCCAAACAGGAGAAACTTTTTATATGGTTTTCTTAGACCTTGCCAAAGCATTTGGCTCAGTGCCCCACAAGATCTTGTGGGAGGCCTTCAACTACTTCAGCATAGTTATTAAGACAAGACCGTTGTGAGCCAAACACGGCGGCCCACTTACCATATCATGATACCATATAACAGATTGGTTAAGAGTTATTTTCAGGATATCCAATCCTGTGTAGCATCTGAAAATGGCACCACTGCAGAATCTGGAGATTGGCATCATGGCACAATCTCCCCTCTGGTTTATGTCATGGAATGGAGCTAATCATACAGGCACCTCAGTGGGTAGTGGGAAGCGGCCTGTGGCTTCCACCAATTAGAGCCTTCATGGATGACATGACCATCATCACAGCAACAAAGCCATGCACAAGATGATTACTTCACAAACTCCAAGAAAACATCTCATGGGCAGTTATGGAGTTCAAGGCAGGCAAGTCACACAGCATTTCAATCGTCAAAGGCCAACTGACAGGCGAGTGATTCTACATCAGCGATGAGCCAATTCCAGTAGTCCTAGAGAAGCCCATTATAAGCCTCAGATGATGGTATAACTAAGACCTCAGAGATGCTTAGCAACTTGAGCAATTCCAGCAGAATATGGCTAATGGCCTTACAAATTAACAACACTTCACTACCAGGGAAACTGAAGCTCTGGTGTTACCAGTTTGGACCGTTGTGGCCATTGACCATGTGCGAGGTCTCAGTTAACCATGCTAATAAACTGGAAAGACTAGTGGACATGTGGAAGTGGCTCGGGCTTCTCAAATGCCTCAGCATTGTTAGACCCTACAGTGACAGAACACTGTCATTGCCAATTTCCAGTCTGGTTGAAGAGGTCAAGTGTGCCAAGGTGAGGCTGGTGTTAAAAGAAATAAAGATAATAGTTTAAATAAAGATCATAGTTTCACAGAATTGTTTTCTTCTTGTCTAGACCTTTGCAAGCATATTCTGTGAATCTTACAATGTCTGTGTGTGAGTGTATTGTCAGTAGATACATAGCTCAGTTTTCTCATGGGGAAGCTGATGCAGTTTTAATATTTGTGCAGACAAACTGTATCCTCAGTTTGCATTTTGCCCACATTCGGTTTGCAGCTGGCTGTACACTTTACAGCTTGTTATCTCTGTCTTTGTGCACATTTTTGTGCAAGTGAACTCTTTACAAGTAAACATACTCTCCCAAGATTTCAGTGGTCTGTCATTCCTGATTAAAGTCTGAGATTACTTTTATCCCACACTAAACATGTCCCTTACTGACTCCTAGGACCGCTCAACAACCATGTGCACCAACATTCACCATTGTTTGTTTGGGAGGGGGAGAAGCCAAGGGTTAGCCCCCCAAACCCTGATCTGACCCCACTGAATGCATTCAGGGACTGGAAAATGTGAGTTGTCCTAGAGTAGAGGTTCATTTTCCTACTGGAAATCATAGAACTGACAGTTCCCTGGCAGGACACCATCAAAGAAGTGTATGAGAGGAAGAAGCTGCGCTATTTCAACCTAGCAGTTGAGGCAGAGGACAGAGGCTGGAAGAGGGTGTGCCCAGTGGATGTAGGATGTAGGGGCTTCATAGCTAGAACAACAGCGAAGCTCCTAGGTGAGGTCGGAGTCAGGGGACAGGCTCACAGACAAGCCACTAAAGAGCTGGCCAATACTGCTGAGAGGACGAGCCATTGGCTGTGGCTGAAGTGGAGCGACACATCCTGGGCCATTAAGGCAAAAAACTAACTGCAGGAGACACACCCAGGCCTGATAAACCTGTGGTGGGCTTGCCTCAGCAGAGGATACATAGTGATAAATGGCTGAAACACCCCATGATGCTGAGGTACACAACTGACGATGTGTCATGTGGTGAAGCCTTACAGCAGTCCTCCAGCAAGAATGGTGCGAACACTAGGGATTATAAATTCCTGGGATATTATGGGCAGAAATGTTAACATTCTGTCCTAAAGTTGATGTATTGGAGCCAGAAAAAAATAATCAATTTTCTAAAGAAATGGATTCTTGGCTTTACCAAGAGGCAGGTTGTGATGGCCAGCCAGTTGGATGAAAACATATCTACAACTGCATCTCTTGAGGAATGCTTTTACTCGGCAGTTGTCAGGATCTACAGTGAATGGTTCCTGTAAGGAAAACTTGTGACCCGGTGACAGGGTCATGGCTAGCCAAGGTTCAATAATGCACTTATGGAGCAAATGCTGGCCCAGGCAGGCAAGTTGGCAAGACAAGGCAAGTTTATTTGTACAGCACAATTCAACAACAGGGTGATTCAAAGTGCTTTACAGAAACTAAAAAGCATAATTTAACATTGAAAACAAAAGAGAAAGGATAAAGAAAGAACACTGGATAAAAACAGTATTAAATCATGATCAAGTTTAAAAATTCAAGCTTAAAAGAAACAGTGCAGATTTGGATGTATTAAATAAAAACATTTCAAATGTAGCAGCCCCAAAAGAGGACCTACTATAAATCAAAGTGCTGACATGAAGTTAATCCTGTTTCAGATAGAAAGCTCTTGCCTGTACCTGCAGTACATTTTGCTGTTTATGAGGCATAGCGACAGACTAGTCAGGCTGCCCATGCTGAGCTGAATAGACATCTGAAAGACTTATCAGCACATGAGCATCACAACTAAACCACAGAGCATTAGATTGCTGGATCTGTGTGTTGGATGGCTGGCATGACACCGGAGTGCATATGGAAAGAAGAATGCTTTTCCCACTAAATCCACTGGTGAAGTGATCTCAAACTTTTGAGCAGGAGTGTAAATAAAAGGACTTCACTTACCAATTCATGCTACTGTGACACATTGCCCTTGCTGCCAAGTAGGAGGTGTGTTTCCTGCATGAAAATGATTATATGTGGATAATACACCCTGCCACACTGCAAAAATTATTTAAGAGGAAGGTAATGATCTCCAGGTGTAAGGTGGCGCCTAAATTCTCCAGATATCAAGAATCTGTTGGATTGGATGGACAAACCAGTCTGATCCATCAAGAACCACCTCTCAGCTTACAATGCTTAAAGAATCTGCTACTGACAGCTTTATGCGAGACACCACATTGTACCATCTAAGCTCTATTAGAAGGCATTTCTCAGTGGGGGAAATCTACTCAATATTGTGCAGGTGGTCCTGATGTTATGGCTCATCAGTATGTTATTGACCTGAGTTAATTTTAGGTCCATTCAATTCATGTTGCTTTGTGATGATTCAACAGTTTGCCGTGATTGTTCTTGACATTTAAATTATACTTCAGTCTTTCTACTTTGAGCCTGTTTTTCAATGTTACATGTTTAGCACTTGTGTAAAAAAGACAATGGTTTTTATAAGCACCACTGATGATATTGTGTGTTTGTGTCTTTTGACATTTAGCAGTTTCAACATCTGTGGCATTTAAGTCTGAAATATGATCCATTGTCTGTGTGCTGGGAACTGGATGAAGACAACTATGATGGATAAGACTAAAGCAGACATAAAACTGCTTTAGTGTTATTTAACACAGACATAAACCATACATGCCTTTTCTTAGACCAGTCTGTCACAGAAACCAGCAAGTCAGTCATCTCTGTTGCTGTGACACTTCCAGCATCACCGTCTTGCCCCTCCAGGATGACAGCTACTGACTGACATTCTCTGAGACAGATGACAGCACACATCACATGCATCTGGATTTACAGGGCACACATGACGTGTCTCTGTAGAGCAAACTGGCAATGATGTGCATTAAACAGAAGCACAGCAAGGGGCTCCTATTAACAGAAATAAAAAAGGTAAATAAGATGCATACAAGGACACGTGAGGAGAATGAAAATGATCAGGAAGGACAAATATGGCTGAAAAAAGCAATAAGACGCACAACTTCAGCAGACAGCATAAAGTTGGATGAGAACAAATGTAATTGAGCGAGTGGTTCAACTTTAGATTTGTCTGTACAGCCCTCCCTTCACCTGAACCATAAATGTCACCGCCGCTCCATCGCCAGCTGTGTGACTCACCACTCTGCAGAAGAAAAACACACCGAACTGAGCGTTTAACAACATAGTCTGCTGATTTATTGGGCTGAAACACAGTGGAAAGCAGACATGTTACAAGGACATCACTGACAGATTACATTTAAATGTTCCAGATTGACTGAAAACTGCAAAAACACAGCTTACCCATAAATGTTTCAATCTTACGCATCGGTTGAACCGTGCCCACAAAACGTGACCTGCAGTGTGACAGTGGACATAAATAGCGATCAATTGTACTGTTTTTGTTTATTTTAGTGTAAAATAGCGGTGGAGATGGTTCATTATTTGAGGTTGGGTGGTCTAGTCTCTGTCTTCTGGAAGCCAGAGCTGAAGATGAATCTGAGGCACTTAATAAACAAAAAACTATGACTCATATTTTACAGTCTAAGCTCATTTGACGTAAATTAGTTACGAATGCAGAAAATCAAGCTGTTATTTTAGGTGCTAGAAGATAAAACCTAGCAACTGATACTCTGGTAACTCAGGAGAAGAAGACCAAAGCTGTGACCTGCTATAAATAATCTGTTGTTTGAGAGGTTTTTCATCACGTAAGAAAATTACTGTTTGGTGGTGCCTTTTTTATATATGAATGATGTGTAGGTGAATGACGCGTTACGTTTGTATGCAATCACCACACGACTCAGAGAGTTTTCCATCACATATAGCTGGATACTCGCACGATGTCTGTAAAGTCAGTTACAACATCACCGCCGTATACTCCATGAAGGTTTGACGTGCACCTCTTCCAGACCCAACGTGCACCCCTGCTTGCTGCGCTGTTACTCTAAATTACTCTTTTGTGATTGGTCAGTTTGTGATTATGTAATTTCGTATCTCTGGAGATTTTCACTGAATTTGTGTGGTAACCACAGCAAAAAAGTGTTTATTTTTTTAGGCCCCTACTTGAAAATTGTATTTCCATAACATATATATCTCTGCATCCATAGTGTTTATTTGAATACTGTTGGTATCATTGTAAAGGAAAGAGATTTTTTAAGATGTATAATATTAGTACAGTGGGTTGACAGGTTGGAGAGGCCGTGGGCACAGATTGGCTGCCACGTTTCCATCAGTCTGCCTCGGGGCAGCTGTGGCTACACATGTAGCTTACCATCACCAGGTATGAGTGAGGAGTGAATGAATCCAATGTAAGCGCTTTGAGTTCCCTGAAAATTTTTTATTTAAATCTAATCCATTATTTTCACATGTGTTACATGTGAAAAATCAATGAAATGGCCCATAGCACAAATGAAAAAGGTTTTAGGATCACAAAGAAAAAGAAAAAGAAAACTTTTAGATAGATAGATAGATAGATAGATAGATAGATAGATAGATAGATAGATAGATAGATAGATAGATCAGGTATATGATATATTTAGCAGGAAGTCTTATTGGTCTTATTTTCAGAGATAAACTGCAGAGCAGAATGTGTAAGAATATTAATCATGCTTTGAGTGTAAATGGCTTTTATTTCTTACTGAGCTCATAAATCCCAGCCGATTCTATATGCATATAACGTTAAATCATCCCACTGAGACACTGTTTGGCATCATGTTGGATCCTCTTTTACTCCCAGTTTTAGCAATGGAAACTTGTTTCAAGACCTCACAGTCTAAGAAAATCTGAATATAAGGAAAGAAAAGCTTAACTTGAGAAGATTCAAACAATGATCGGGTGAAAAAATCTGCCAGTGCAGTGAGATTTTTACACCTGGTTAGATTTCCTGAACTAAGTTCAGCTCATTAAATGGACTCTGAGAGTTGAAGTGATGGAAACATTTGGTTCGAATGTCAGGACTGAAGAGTGTGAAATATCTCGCTTCTTCTTCTTCTGTGTGAAATACTGCTGGGTTTAAACCAAGGCACATTTACACGGACTTTCCCTTTAAAATCTGAATGTTTCTGACACTTAGCTGTCTCTAATGAATCAGATACAACGAAAGCAGCTGTTCCCGTATGAGCCTGTTCTAAATGTGTTCAGGATGTTTATGTGTCTTCTGTTGTTGTTTAACCTGTTAAAAAAGGAATGAATAAAACACATTTATGGATTTTATTAGGATTATTAAAGAAATCTGATTATCAAAAGCTGATCCTTTTATTGTGGTGGATATACACTGAATTAAATGAGCTGATATGGAAATAATACTTCACTAGAAATCCTATTTTTTAGATGAGCGTCCAGTTAAAAATGAAACCAGTTAGATTTATAAACACAACATGAGACATTTTAAGTCAGAACAAAGAAGGAAGTCAGTTTCTACACTGACAACAATAAGGAATGTACACATATATGAGAAAATAAATAAACTAAAAATAAAACTAAAAAAGGGAAAGAGAAAAAATAAACATGCAGCTACGGATTTTCATTACGTTTGCAATATTTTACAAAGTTAAACAATCGTTTACCATTTTTGTTTTTCACGCTTCAAGTGTCTGAAAATAAAAACATTACTCTTTATGGAAAACATTGAAAAATGTTTTGCTTCATATTTATTTGTTTCTGTGAATGAAAAACTTACCCAAGGACCATATCCTGCAAGTTATCAGCCATAACTTTGCCAAACATCATATGTTTTTTGTTCAAATGAAGCGGACATAAATAAGTTTTTTTTTAACACCATGCTTTTTTAAAATATATGTACAAGCACAACAAAATCACAGAATTACATGAAAAATGTAAAAAATGCTTTAATATGTTAGAGCCAAAAACATAAAAAATGAACAGATAAATCAAATGGTGCTTTAAAATTTGTGAAAAAAAAACACTTAATTAAAATTATTTTTATCTTAAATTAAGTATACAACAATTAAAAGTAAATAAAAGATAAATAAAGGTATATAGGGGACATACAAAGTATTTAAATTTAAAAATAAAAATTTCAAGTAGGATCTAAATACCTAAAACTGGACCTGGTGTGACTGTTAAAATCTATTTCATCAACATAATTCTGATATATTTATTTGTGATTTTCCTCTCAGAAAATTTAATATAAATTTTAAGTAGGAATTTAAGGGACATTTTGGAGGAATTGGATCTTATTTTAATATTTCCTTTGTGGAGATTTGTGGTTCACCAGAAATCTTTGAGTACAGTAAATCCTCTTTAACTACGGTACTTATTTTCCAGCAGCTGGAATTGCTTTTACTTTTGATACTTTATAACTTCAACACAGGCGCGTGTCGGACAGCTTCCTGTCGCAGGTCCTTCTGCGCCTCTATGACGCCATCACGTAAAGCAGCGTCCTCACACGGTAGGTCAGCGAAGGCTCGCCTTCAGGAGCAGTAAACCGCCGCGTGTCCCGGTGTTGTTTCGGAGTTCGGCCGGTGAACATGTACTACAAACTGAACGGAGTAACGCTGCGGCTCACCGGAGCTCCCGCCACCGCCTACACCCCGCAGGTGAGACACGGTGGCTGCGTGACCTTCACCGGATTGCGGCTGAAGCTAATGCTAATGCTAACCAGAAAGCATACAAACCGTTCACGAAGATGATTTGTTTATATATTGAGTATTACCTGATGACAAGTATCTTGTTGAGTAGATACCCTTATATGGACTGTTAGTTTAACAGGAAACAGTCATTTACACACAGTAACTTCATACGTTGTGTCCCGGTTAACCTGACATGAACGGAAACTGTTGATGTGATGAACATGTTAGAGTGGTTCGGGAAAAAGTCCAGACCAGGATGTAATTCCCTCAGTACACACCGAACTCATTATTTCTTTTACTACTCAGGAATAGTTATTGGGATCTATTCAAGCCGTGGTCCCCCGAGAAGTGGGTTTACGTTGAAATTCCCCTTTTTTTAATTAGCACAGAAAAACGGCTTTTACGACAAAGTGACATGCAGGACTACTCTAATTACTTTAACCCCAAAAGTATTTGCTTCTTGTCACATGGTTTGTGTTGCTCAGGGAGGAGGAGTTATAAAAATTGGAAAACCAATACTGGGACAGAGACTATAGACACAGTTATGGGTGTAAACTATTCCAGTTTTTCGATGAAATAATGAATTACTGGAATGACAACTATTCTCTCACCTGATCAGGAGCAGTTTGTACTACAAATATAACGACTGTATCCACCACTGTGTGAGCCTGGTCTATTTCTCCCACATACAGTACATCCAAATGAACACACCCACACAAACTGTTTCAGAAGTCACCCAAACCAGCAATCTGTCTAAACGTACTCAAGTTTTTGTGTTGGATCCCAACCAGGTGTTCTTGGAGCTTTTTGTTTGAAAGTCCACAGGTCTGGACGGTCAATATTAATGTCTACAGAAAAACAACAAACATAGGATGGACAATGGAGAAACACAACGGAGTAGGGTGGGTCATGGCCCAACCATCTCTGGGGAAAAACATGGCAATTAGGTTTGCAGGTATAACTGAATGCTTCGCATCACTGACGCTTAGAACTGGCTTTACGCAATGCTGACTAAAAAAACGTGGGTACACACCGTACACCCGTGTAGACACCGTACACCCGTGTACACACCGTACACCCGTGTAGACCCTGGACTACACCACTGAATTCATGCCCCAAAACAGAGCAGTGCGTGTTTGGCCTGCGCGCCTCATGGAATGTGATCTATGGAGGCCGATATGAATTAAATACATACACTTTATTTATCCCAGAGGGGAATTTTAATATAGTATATATTTAATGCAATATACATTTATATAATTTTGACGTCTGCGGCGTGTCAGACGTGGAGCGCCTGCGAAGGAAGTCGCGTAGCTGGATCCACGAAATCACAGGAGAACTTGAGTCTTGTGATTCTCCTCTTCCAGGATAAGTGTCTCGTCGTCCATGACCCTGACCTTTAATGTTTATATGTCATCGATCGCAAATCTGCACGGGGGCTTTTATTTTGAAATTTGCCAGATGCTTTACACTGCTGGGTCTGATTTCCTGTCTGAACTGCTGAGCTGGACGTGTTGAGAATATTTGTGTTTTTTTGGTCACGTTAGTCTGTTCTTATGTTTGTCGGTATTTGCTGACGTCTCGTCTCTTGAGTTGATTTGTTTTTCTTTTTTAAAAACTTTCAGTTATGATTAAAAAGATGGTTGAATGTGGGTTTAATATGAATTCACTGTTTGTGTTCTTCATTAAAAGCAGGTCATTAATGGCATGACATGGCCAGGGCTGCACTTCATTACATTTGTTTGGATATTTATACACATGAGTTTTTGTATCGTCCAGCCCTCCTTCCTGTGTTTTTCAGGACAGGAGCTCCGACGTGGAAGACGGAGCTTCTTGTGGAGACAGTAAATTATAAAACTGTCTATTATTGTGGTGAATTTCTGGCTTTATTTTGCGAAAGCCTCACGTTTTCTAAAGCATTTGCTTTGCTTTTCCTTTAAGGCAACAAACTCCTCGTTCTCTTTCACGTGATGACAAACCAACGCCTCTGTGAGGTCGCTGGTGGTAAAGTTTTAGCATTCAGTTGAATAATTTCCAAATATGATTAATTTAGCTTTTACTAAAATTTAGTGGTAATTCATTATGAAGAGACTGAGTTTAATTTGAATTAATTTTCCACCTCATTCAGACGTTTGTTCCAGGTAACATCAGGGAATAAAACCCTGATCCCTGAGGAACTCCACGAACAACAGTTTAAATCGGATGTGGTGCTACTTCCAAACTAGTTTCAGTCTGATCAGACTTATCGATCGATGCTGGATGTGATGGATGAAGCCACGGTTCTGTTTCTGATTAAAACATTCTGATCAGTGATCATCAGTCACTCATTGATTCATGATCAGAGTAACTGATTGGTTTACTGAGCTGATCAGTGTGTCCGTAAACACACACAGCCTGCAACCTGTGATGGCTAACTTCTCAGGTCATGTGATCCGGTGGCACCTGCTCTCAGAATAAGTCACATGACTGATTCAGCCATACATTGTGTTTCCTGTCAGCTAATCACATGACCTCTGCTCACCTGTCCCAGGGTCTGCGTCCAGCGGCCACTCCTCACAATCCTCAAGTCATCTTTGCGACTCCAACCAAGATGGTGTCTGAAGCAGGGAGCCAGGTGGAATACATGGGGATCAACAGAGTTCCCGCCTTACAGAAGTTCTTCCAGGTAACTGATGCCAGCAGCAGGTGTGCTGGAGTCTCAGAAAGGGGAGGGGCTAATGTGGTAGGTGGAATAAGCTCCACCCCTCACAGGTAACTTGTTTTTTATGTGTCAGTCGTCTGACGGGGTCCCTGTCCACCTGAAGAGAGGTCGGATGGACAAGTTGCTGTACCGGACCACCATGGGTCTGACCATAGGGGGCGTGGTCTACTGTCTGGTGGCCCTCTACGTCGCCGCACAGCCCCGCAACAAGTGATGTCAGCTTCTCTGCGCTGTGATTGGACCAGAGGCTTCTGTGGATGATCCGTGTGGAAACCAAACGATTTGTACAGAAATGTTATTTAGTGTGAAGAATAAACAAACATTATTTTCTTGTTAACGAGTGCTTGTGTTTGTGGGGGCGGGGCATATGAACCCAGCTGGTCTCAGGACAGTTTTCGTCCCAGGGGAGTCTGAGTTGATCCGGTCTTAATGAGTTCTGATCCTCCCCTTATTGTCTGCTTCATCCCTGTTCCTCTGAGGGATTTACGGAGGATTACGGAGGATCATCTGTTCTTAGCTCCATCGAAGTGTCGGCTTCTCTCTCCGCTTGAAAAACATCTGAGGTTTTTATGAAGTTTGTATGGTGCAGATTAAAAAGCAGGACATGAAGGCAGAACTTACACAGATGACTTTATTCTACTTATAATTTTACTGAATCCTAATTTTTGTAGTGTTTGTGTTTTTATCTTGAACATTTTTAATTACTCAAGGGTCACTTTTTATTTTCTTTTTTGTAGTTTTATTTCCTGTTTTGTTTTTGTTTTTATTTACTGGTGGACAATCATGTTTTATATGTGGGTGGATTTTTATTATTTGATGTTTCTGATGTTGAGAGGACCTGTCTGTGCAGTTTCCCATTAGGAACAATAAAAAACGACTTGAACTTGAATCTGAAATCCTTGGTCCTGTAAAAACAGTTTTACATTCACCACAAGAAACAACTGGAATAATGAAGCCAGGACAGCAACATAAATCAGCTTTAAGGTAAAAGAAAAGAATCATCCGGCTCTTAATAATAATAATAATCACGAATTCTGGCTTTTTATTCTCTTCTGAAGATCCGACGAGTCCGTCCACAGACGAAGTTTTCATAGCGATCAGATGAGACTATTTTGATCGTTTGGATCAGTTTTCATGTGACCCCAGACCCAGATGTTCCTGACGGTCCGTGGATCCGGCTCCAGGAAGGTTTGGATCAGTTTTCATGTGACCCCAGACCCAGATGTTCCTGACGGTCCGTGGATCTGGCTCCAGGAAGGTTTTCTGCCGTTAGACGGTGAGAAGTGACGAACTGGTTCGGACTCAGTCTGCTGGAAGTCTTTTATCTTACAACCATCACACCTGAGCGCACACACAAACACGTTCTGCGTGTTTCGTCTGATCAGGAGTATTGATTATGAGGACCCCAATCAGAGATCTGAACCACTGAGCCCGCTGAGCTCCAGCGTGAGGACTCATCACCACATCCTCACACAGCCGAGGAAACATGATTCCAACTCTGTGGAGCGTGTCACATCACCGGCTCTGTTGCCATGGAGATGATTACAGGATGCCAAAGGCGAGGTTTCACTGTAACAGATCACATCACACTTACACACACACACACACACACATACAGCTAGGACGCTTTGAATTCATCAGGTCTGGACCATCTAGACCTGGTTCTGGTTCTGAATCAGTCTTGAGGATCCGGTTGTAACAGGTTGACATTAGGCTGCTGATTCTGATCAAGATGTATTGATTGACTGACTTTCATTTATACTGATCAGCTGATTGGCTGTTTCTCTGTTGGTCACATGACTGCCACGTCTTTGAGTCCCGGTCTGGATCTGACAGGTCAGAGGTCGGACTGGAGTCACATGACAGTTTCTGCTTTATATTTGTTTGTGTTGACAAACTGCAGCTGATCCTCACAGTCTGACCCAGAATCCTGTTTCATTGCCACGGTGACTGCGATGCTGGAGAACATCAGCCCCTTGTCTCCATGGTAACAGCAAGATCCAGAAAAGTGAGACTAATCGGGCTCAGCCTGAAGCTCCACAAACTTTTAGGTTGGTGTCGAGTGGCTTTAATCCTCGATGATCTGTAAAGAAACGTCTACCGTTCATGATCAATACGCAGACGGTGAAGTTCTGATCGGTTAGTTTAAGTCCAGAAACATTAGATATAGTTCAACTACAGAACCAAATACTTAGATTCACTTTCCCATGAGGTTTAATGGAGAAGTGTGGTTCAGATTAGTTAAAGTTAATAGTGTTTAGTTAAATTTAAAAGCCATTTAATATATTTAAGAATGGTTATTCAAACAGAGCGGATAAAGAGCAATTCATTCTAGATCAGAACTGTTATAGTTCAGAGTAGTTGGTTAAAATTAAGAGTGTTTAGTTAAAATAACATCAGTTCAGAGCTGTAGGTTAACATTCAGACTGGTTAGTTGAAGTTTAGAACAGTTAACGTTCGCAGTGTATAGTTGAAGTTCAGAGCAAGTAAAGTGAAAGATTCTTTGACTCGACGGGAGAAAAGAAGTCATCTTGTGTCCGAAGACTCAACGGATTTGAAAACGTTTTAAAGCTCAGGATGAATCAGGTGTGGAAGAAATGTTCACCTAGCTAAGCTGACTCAGCCCACTGGATTTCACAGAATCAATCATTTCTTTTCTTTCTTTTAATCTTTTTTTAATGATAGGAAATCTGAAATGTGAGGAAACAGGGAAACATGTTATGTAACAGAAATGTCAGGGTCAAAAAAAAGGAAAAATGAAAGAGGAAAAGAAAAGTGGCAGAAATATTTATGAGACCATAACGTATTCATTTTAGTTTGATTAGAACTTCTTTCTCTTCCTACCGCCGCGTTACCTTCTGCAGTACCGCTTCGTACCACTGTGAGGCGGTGTAGTTTGTTAGAGCCATATAAAAAGAAGAAGAAGAGGAAAAAGAAGAAGAGGAAGCAGAAGAAAAGGGGAAAAGTGCTGTTTGTATTTGTATATTAAACAGGAAAGATTAGGTTTACAGCGGTGTGAATTAATTGATTAAAGAGCCGGAGGTGGCAGGAACCTGTCGATCATATTGATCTGAGGTGAGTTGGACGGTTCTTTTAAACTTTTCCCGTTTTATTTCTACTTTATTTCTTTGTTTTCCTCGCCGTCACCTGTTAGCTTAACACTGATAGCGTTAGCTAAAGGCGCTCCCTGTCCGTCCTCAAACTCCATTTATCAACAACAGAAACTTAACGGTGAATAATCGGACAGTGGCATCCGTTAACGGCATCCAGCCCCTGACGATGACAAAATGACATGTGATAACTTTAGCGAGGAGTTATTGATTACTCTCAGCAGCACCAAATGGAAACTGATCAACTCGATGGATAAGCAGAGACCCTGATCCTTGTTCATACTTTGTGAGCTAATGGATCGATCATAGACAGAATAAAGTTATAAGTTTCTGCTGAAGTCTCCAGGTCTGGGGTTCTGTTTTTTCTTGTTTGTTTGTTTGTTTTTGTTTTTTTTTGGCTACTTTATTATCTGATTCTTGAGCAGCTGATTATTTAATTTAAATCTATGATTTATAAAGTGAAAGACATTTAAAACACAGAAGTACTGCTCCCTTTTACGTCAGATTTCTCTCCCTTGACATCACAGCGTTGATATGGGGTTCTCTCTCTGATTGGCTCTCCAGCCAGTAGAGGGAGACAGTAGTGAAAATGGCTACCACCTTAACCAACTTATCAGAGTATGCCACCGACTATCTGTTTGCATTTGCTGCCCAAACAAATGACACGTTGATAGAAAAAAAGTTGAGGGAAACTAAAGACTCGGTTCTAAGGCTCACGTTCAGCCCCTGCCGCCCCTGCTGGACAGGTGTGTTAATGTTCTGTTGAGCAGGTGATGGTTGTACGCCTAGGCTGGGAGTTCTGGTGTGTTCCAGAGAACCACTTGGGCT
This sequence comes from Melanotaenia maccullochi, assembly GCA_037177255.1. Lineage (NCBI taxonomy): Eukaryota > Metazoa > Chordata > Actinopteri > Atheriniformes > Melanotaeniidae > Melanotaenia > Melanotaenia maccullochi. The sequence goes on from JBAGKP010000018.1 coordinate 28,972,819, forward strand.
GCAGGTTGCAGATCCCAGGACTAGGTTCTGGGTAAAAACTGCTAGACCTGTTGTTAATATCTTCACTGAGTTATTCTACAGAGCTGGTAGATTTACTGAAACACACTGTCAGATATGTAAATCTTCTGTTCATGCAAGTACATAAAAGGTCCATTTATTTATGTACATTTATGTATTGTTTGCGTCTGGCCCACATACCCCCTCCCCAGAAAAAAAAAAGTTTGTGATAAGTTCTTGCTGTTTATTAGAAGGTTTAAAAATATCTGTACTGTTTGGTAACAGAAGGAGAAAAGCAGCTCGGTGAGAACACAGAGAGCTGCTTTCTAAAAGGTTTCTGAGTAGAGTTAACACACCCTGTGAGCCACAGCGTGCCCCAAACATGAGGTAAACTATTCTAAACCCATCAAGTTAGCGTTATTAAATGTTCGGTCATTAGCAGGGAAAACATTTTTAATGAATGATTTTATAACGGAGCACAACTTTGATTTTATGTTTCTAACAGAAACCTGGTTAAACCAAGATAACAACAAAGAGTCAACCCCTCCCAACTTTAGTTTTATCAGTGAGGTCAGACTGAACAGGAAAGGAGGAGAAGTTTTATTTAATGAATCATGTCAGTGGAAGCAGTTATCTCTTGGAAGTTTTACTTCTTTTGAATACGTGGCTCTTCAGTTGAAAGCTTATTATAATATAATTTATCTAAATTTCTATAGACCTCCAGGACACTGCACAGACTTTTATAAAGAGTTTAGTGAACTGCTGTTACAATCTGTTTAGACTTTGACTGTGTAATTATTGTTGGTGATTTTAACATCTATGTAGACAACCCTCAGGACAAAGTAGGGATGCACCGATATGAAAATTTTGGCCGATACCGATTTCCGATATTAATTTTGTTGTTATGGCCGATAACCGATATTTACTGATGTCGATATTTATATTTTGTTTTAAAAGGTTTAAGATTATCAAATTCTGTACAAAGTGAAAATAAAGCAAACATTAGGGGTGTTAGC
>JBAGKP010000018.1:28976492-28998509 GCA_037177255.1 Melanotaenia maccullochi
TCCAGGTTAAAGACCCACCTGTTCTCTGCTGCATGGACTAGTTTTTATTTAGAGTCCAGATCTGGATCTGGTTCTTTTAAACTGGAATCATGTTTTAATATTGTCTTTAACTTTATTTCTTGCATTATATCTATTTTATTTTAGCATCTTCGTTCTGTTTTTATTTCATTAATTGAATTTCTTTTAATCTTTTTTTATTAATGTACTTGTTTTGCTTTCTGCACCCTGCTGAAATGTTTTATGTGAAGCACTTTGAATTGTCTTGTACATGAAATGTGCTGTAGAAATAAACGTGCCTTTGCTTTTAACCCCTCACAGATGTACTACTATCGCTATGAGAACGCTGAGGTCAGCTGCTGCTACAAGTACCTGATGTTCAGCTACAACATCATCTTCTGGGTGAGTCACACGGTCACGTGACACGTATGTTCACAGTGCTGGTGTGTTTGCAGGACTTTGTGTGTTATGGTGTGTGAGTGTGCACACAGCTGTGAACAGGAAGCTCTGTTTCCTGTTTGTGTCTGCCTAACAGGAAGTGATGTCATCGGCATCCTGTGTTTGAGGAAGTGTGACGTTGGCCTGAAGAGAAACTTTTCTGATAAGTGTGTTTGTGTTGCAGCTGGCTGGAGCCGCCTTCATCGCGGCAGGGTTCTGGGCTTGGAGTGAGAAGGTGATGAACCACATTACCCACAATCCCCTCTTCTTGAGTTTAGAATCCACGCTGAGGTGTATGAATATCTGTGCTTGTCCTGCTGCTAACAGGGAATCCTGTTAGACCTGACCCAGGTGACCCGGCTGCACGGTTTCGACCCGGTCTGGCTGGTCCTGGCGGTCGGCGGCATCACCTTCACTCTGGGTTTTGCGGGCTGCGTGGGAGCTCTGAGAGAAAACATCTGTCTGCTGAAGTTTGTAGGTTAAAAGTCAAGCTCCGTTTGTTTGTTTGTTTGTTTGTTTGTTGTGTTTATTCCGCCTCCGTCTGCTGTCGCTCAGTTTTCAGGCATCATCGGCCTGATCTTCTTCCTGGAGCTGACGGCGGCGGTGCTGGCCGTGGTTTTTCAGAGTCAGGTCCGACAATGGCTCAACGACTTCTTCCTGCAGAACATCCGAGGCTACAGAGACGACATCGACCTGCAGAACCTCATCGACTCTCTGCAGAAGATGGTGAAACTTGATCTGCTGTTCAATCTTAAAACCCACACTCGACCTTTAAGTTGGATCTGATCTGGGAAGCTTTAACCGGGTCTGTTCTTTAACCAGAACCACTGCTGCGGGGCTCAGGACCCCACCGACTGGGACCTGAACGTGTACTTCAGCTGTAACGAGACTCATCGCAGCAGAGAGAAGTGTGGCGTTCCGTTTTCCTGCTGCACCACTGATCCTGCCGTGAGTAATGATTGGTATCAGTCAGTGATTATCCCCGGGTCTGAACACGAACCTTTCTGGATCACCTTTCCTTTGTTGCAGGAGCTGGTGGTGAACACTCAGTGTGGCTACGATGTGAGGAACAGACAACGGGTGAGAACCTGAAACCTGACCCAGGGCGGCTTCCCAGGCCTGGGTCAACAGATGTTAGCCAGGTCCTCTATGAAAAACCCCTCAGCTAACCTCCAGGGGCGCCGCCATTGGCCCCTCCCCCATAAATATTCAGTGCCAGATTATAAGCTGCCATAAAGATGCAGCTGAGGCCAATTTTAACATTTCAGTGTTTTTTCTTGTAAGATTCTAATATTATAAAGTTCTCTCAACTTCGAAGAAAGTTAAATTTATATTATTTAGTCACTAGACTCAAACATTACAGGAGACGTGTGTTTTTAGTGCAGCGGCTTCAAGCTGCTCAGACCAGTTTCCTCCATGAAATAATAATAAAATAATAATAATAATAATAAAAAATAGATAATAATAATAATAATAAAGAATAAAGTGTTTTAATGGATGTGGTTCTGTCACATCTAACGGGACCGTTTAATGCTGGAGGCTGTTCAGTGTTTCCAACCAACCAAACAAACAACTGCAGGCTGTTTTTTCATTATGTAGAAAAAATGTTAAATTTAATATTTTTGGAGGAGTAAAGTGAGAGAAATTCCTCGAAGACCGTAACGAAGCTAACCTGCACAGTGTTGCTCGCCTTCTTCACTGCGGGGGTCTAAGGAGACGGTTCGCTACTGGCTCATCTGTTTTCATATAATAGACAATTTAATATAAATATCTAAACTTTTACCAGCACACATTAAATGCTGGTTAACAGTAAAAGTCTCAACGACGAGTCCTCGTGTAAATTCGCTCTATTAACTCTTTCCTGGAAGAACCGCACCCCCCTCAGATCTTGTAGTTTTTACTGAGTGTTTTCAGATCTCTGATAGCGGAATGATTTCAGGAATGATCGATCAGAGCGATCAGCTGATACCTTCCACTGATCTGTAAAGACAAATTAAAGAGTTTCTGCAGAGTAAAAACTGAGTTAAAAACATTATTTCCTTTTGTCCTGCTGCTTGGTGCACGGCGGCAGCGTGCACGTGGTTGATACGACCGCGGTCCGTGTGTTTCCTTCATGTCTCCGCTGGACGTTGGCCTGCAGCTGCTGTCTGGGTCTCAGGGCACCGATGAGGTGGACGTTTATTCCTACGAGGTCCCGTATGATGTAAATCCATCACTGCACAGCAGCCTGAATACGTCACATCATCTGATCCAGAGCAGAAAACCAAATATTACAGCCAGTTTTAATGAAAATTCCTGTAGTTTTAGGAAAAGTCAGGGACCAGCAATGACCGTCTCCTCCGTTCTTGTGTTAAAAACATCTAAAGATGTAGCACAAAGATAAATTCATGGCTGCAGAGCAAGAAGCCTGCGGTGAGCACCACCTGCTGCACCGCCTGCTGCACCTCACAGCTTCAGTTCAACCATGAACCTTTCTGGCACCTGTCTGTCTCCGTCTCTTGTCTCTTGTCCTTTCCTGCCGCTTCATGCTTAATGACTGACTGGTTAATAAACAGCTGCCCTGCGACGGGACCAAACCATTTCACCCGCTTTTTACAGCAGTTTGATGACATGGAGGTCTTTAATTTTACCTGCACGTCACCAAAACATCTCATCTGATGTCCGAGTAGAGAAATGGCAACCCTAAAGGTGGTGGAGGGCTCGGGCCCCTGAAACTTTCCACCAGTCAGAACCATCTTCATTCTTCAAACCATTTCGTTAAGCGTTCCCATCGCCCGAATGCTTCCAGATCTCCAGATTTATTTTTATTAGGAAATGAAAGCAGGTGTGTGTTCTGTGCTAATGTTTCTGTACAGAGAGAGTGGGAGGAACACATCTACACGAAAGGCTGCATTCCAGCTCTGGAAGACTGGTTACCAGGAAATCTTTACACTGTGGCCATCGTGTTCATCGTCATCTCCCTGCTGCAGGTAAACTTCACTCACCCACTGCCTCCGATCGGCTGGGACGATTGTCAAAGGCTTACAGCCAAAAATATATAACCTACTCACATAAGAAGAACCACAAATGTTGGTCAGGAACGTTTGCTGTTTCTACGTTTGAAGAGTTTATTTCTAAAAGTAATGCTGAGATTTCTGAAACAGGCTTTAATTCTTCTGGAATAAACTTTTATTAGATAACAGCCACATAATCGTACTGATGGTCATGAATCACCACTGAGGAGTTTTCACTCTTTAAAACCGATCCACAAAGCCGGTTTGAGCCTTTAAGGGGCCCTAAGCAGGATTTGATTTGAGGTTCTGGTGCTTGATGGTTTCACACACTGCAACACACACTCATTTGCTTTATTTGTAGCTGGCGTGCATCATGCTGGTGCCGCTCGCTGTGGTTTTTAACATTACTGGGGGAGCAAATTGTGAAAAAAGGTCTGGTATAAATACAGTTTTTAATATTTGGTATTTGGTACATTTGTATTTGAAAGTCACAGAAAACACATTTAGAGTGAACAAGTGAACCAGTTTGTCTTTAAAGCCTGACTCAGCAAACAAGGGGCTGAAATTATACAGTTTTTCTTTTTAATCTGAAGTCTTTCTTTGGCCTTTTAACAAAGTTTAAAACAAAAGAAGAAGAAGTAGCCCGTGTGTCATTTCTTACAATGTGGTGTCAGAATTATTGTAGTAACCGAGGTGTCCACCAGGGGGCAGAAGACACGACTCAGACTGTAGTGTGAATAGACTCAAGGCTGTTAATTTAGTATGATCCAGGTGTGTTGAAGCAGGACCGAACTGAGTAGTCCAGGTATACACCTTCCAGAACAGGGCCATGATCCGAAAGAACAGGTAAAAGGTGAGAGGACGCATCCCTGCGTCTGATCCAACGGCCTGAACTCCAGTGTGGTCCGGACCAGCGTGCAGACTTTCCAGCCTCTGGGCTGAAAGCAGAAGTCAGTTAAATAAAGTTTAATAAAGTACAAAGTTCATCATCAGCTCTCGTCTGAAAAATGAGCAACCTGGAGGTCTGATCCTGAACTCATTCAGTTACTGGGTCTTTGTTTTTAGACACATTTAGAATAATGGAGGTACTTTTACCAACAAAAATCACATTTAAATATGAGGGATTTTTTCTTTTGGCCCCACATGCCAAGAAGAAAGCATAAAAACTGGAAGTCCAGAGCAGCTCCCTGAGGTGCTCCAGTACTGCCCGCCCCCCTGGTAGTCCACGAGCCAGCAAACAGAGGGATCTGCACCCACTTTTCAAGCTTGACCTCTGGTGATGGTGTTGAAAAACACCATCCTCACTCCAGAACCGTCCAGGTGGACCCGATGGGTCTGGTAGGGGATCCTTTATACCCAGATATTCCCTGTAGGCAAACCGGAGGGGGTCCGTTATGTGTCCCAGCTGAAGTCTGAGCTCCCATAGAAGAGCTGCTCCAGAGTCCTCATTGGGGCCACCTGTCTGGAGTCATTCTTCTTGCTTGGATCTGGTCTTGAAACCTTCGCTGATCTCGGTCTTTATCGGTTTGGATGACTGAACTGTCAGTCGTAGGATGTCCAGCAGGTGCCGTGTCGGGTCTGTGGAAGAGCTCATCGATCCCCCACCATCACACCGCCAGCAGCCTGAACCGTGGATCCCTGGCAGGATGGATCCACGCGTTCATTATTTTAGAACTTTTATTTAACCAGGAAGAACCTCACTGAGACTAAAACCTCTTTTCCAACAATGTCCAGGCCGACACAGCAGCAGCTACGATTTTTACACACACACACACACACATTTAAACTGGCTAAAAGTTTTAAACAAGGTAAGAACAAATAAGTATTTCATGATGTTTCCACCAAATTCTGACCCTGACATCTGAATGTGGAGCTGACTCGTCGGACCAGGCAGCATTTTTATAACCTTCTGGTTCAGCTTTGGTGAGTGTGTGTGAATTATAACCTCGGTTTCCCGTCGGCCTTCCTGTTGCCTTCCTGTCATCTCCAACCAGTCTGCCCGTTCTCCACTGACACCCAGACATCCTGCTCCAGACAGCTGCTGCTCTCTGGATATTTTCCTCCATGTAACTCTGAAGAACCGCCCGTCTGGCACCATTGTCTACAGGTTTAAATGTTTTGAATTGCTGTCGTGTGATTGGTTGATTGAGCGTGTGTGTATATGTGTTTGATTCCCTGTGTGTGTGTCATCAGATGGTGGGGATCTACCTGGCCAAGACTCTGATCGCCGACATCCACAAGGTCAAATTCAGGCACTGACACCTCCACCTGCAGGGGTTCGGAGCTCATACCAGGTGTCATTGGACCACGTTTCCTCAGACGTGCCTTCTCTTCACCCCATCAGTGCATTCTTCGTCCACTGATATGGTTGCTATGGTAACCGACAAGCGTGGCCTGTTTGTTTCAGAATGTTGGTTTATGTTGTTTTATTGTATATACACCAGACTGCCTTCACTTGTCCTGTCTGTTTATCAAACGCTGTGGCCTGATTGGCCGTTTACTGCTCAGTGCCTCTTCATCATCATCATCATCAGATTAAGTCAGGTGTTTTTCTGCTTTAGTTTTGTTTAACATTACTAACTCAATGTTTTTTCCCTCCATTAATCAATCAATTAATCATCAAACTGCTGCAGTTTGAAAAAAAAAACTGAACAGATCGATCCTCCAATCAGATAATTGATAAGTGTGTGTGTCCATGCAGAAACCACAGAAGAACGAATGAATCCGACTGATCCTCGTGCTTCAGCTCGCGCATCATCTGTTGTATTAAATGTGAATATTGATCACTTTGACACTGGAAGGAGCTTACATGTTTGCATAGAGAGTTTTGTTTAAATAAAGTTTCAGGACATTTTAGGAAAAAAATCCTGATTCAAGTTTCCCGCTGATAGAGAAGCAAATGTTTTTATACATGAATTTTTATATGCAATTAAATAAAAAGAATAACTTTGCTCTTATCTCGGGCTTATTGATTTATTGATGACATCATTGATCAGAAGTATTGATTTTACTGTTTTATGTTTTAAAACTTTAGATTTTTTAAAGCTTGACTTATTAGAGATCAACTGACCGTCTAATCAATACTGATCAGCACATCCTGCTCAGAAGTGATCAGACCTGCAGAAACGATCAAGCACGTGAGGTCGGTTCCAATGCGCGAGAGCGCGCTGACCGCCAGGGGCCGCTGCAGCTCCGCGGCGGAGCTCACGACTCCAGGCTGAGACTGAAACCTGACCTCGGTCCTTCCTCCCCCCGGCTCCTCTCAGCCTCCCCCTCCTCTCCAGGGGAAGCGCGCGCTGCCAGAGCAGGCGGAGTCGGAAACGCGCAGCAGCGTCGGTCCGTCGTGTCTGCGGCTCCGCAGCGTCTTCGCTCCTTTTCGGCTGTTGGATCCTCCGGAGCCGCTTTCTTATCGCCTGCGGGACAAAGCGGCGGACAATCGGGCTCGCGGGGCGGACGGCTCAGGCGGGCAGCGCAGCAGAGACAGACCCGGCTCGGTTCTTCTGTCCCTCCCCCCGCTGCGGTGGAAAAACCCGGACGGAGGCCCGCAGTGTGCGCTCAGCCTCCCGCAGGCCTCCTGCCCGGACTCCCGCTTTTCTCCAGGAAAATGGACGGATTCACCGGCAGTTTAGGTGAGTTCTCGCCGCCGCTGCAACGCCCACATCACCCGCTCACCTGCACGCGCGGAGGCTAGACGGCGGGAGCCGATAGAAACGGCTGTTTTTATCAAAAAGATTCTGCACCGCCCCTCCGGCGGCGACAGGGCCACAAATCCAACAACTCCTTAATTTTCATGGAATTCATGGAACCCCCCCCCCCCTAAACCTTCCCCCCTTCACCAGAGCCTGAGTCTGTTGGGATGTCTGGTAGAGCCCAGACTAACAGAATCCAGTAGAATCCAGACCAGCCACAACAAAAGATTCTCACTCTGCACTTCATGCTGTGTGTGTGCACGTGCGTGTGTGCACGTGTGGACTCTGATCTAGAACGAGACTCAGGAAATGATTTCTTGTATGCGTGAGAAAACGTAGATTAATTTCAGCTATTGATCTGTGTTCCACAGGGGTGGCCTGAGCCTTTATGGGGCCCCAAGCAGAATTTGATTTGGGGGACACCCCTAGACCACCTCACCACCACGGAGCTTAACTTTTACTGGTGCTCTGCACTGAATGCAGCACCATGCGTTTGCTGGCTATTATTATTTGTGGCTGGCTTACATCATACTGTTACCGTGGTTACATTTTTTAATCTCCAAGGGGAGCAAATTCAGAAAAGTGCTTCAGTGTTGATTTATAGACTTTTTAACGTGCAGTGAGATGTTTGCATGTGCTGAACTGAACTTGTGTTTACATGTAAGTGAAGACAGCAGACTTAACTAACAAGTTAACCAGTTTAATGACTTTTAAAAGAACAGGGTACAGAAGTGTGCAAAATTTCAATCTTCCACCAAAAATTAACGTAAAATTTTCGTCTTATGTTGGTGAACCTCCAGGATTCTTCAGAACTCTGCAGCACAGAAAGTGTGTGAACCAAAGGCAGCAAGCAGCCGTTCATGGCTGGAGCATACCCATGGTTATAGTGTGAAATCATGTTTGTGTGTATTACTATTTTTATTGCAATTAATTAAAAGTGATATGGTGGTTTTTTTTGTTATTTATTTGAAACCAAGATGTACTGACATTTCAAACACACCTTGGGAAGCCCTCTGGTGACACATGGGGGGCCCCAAGCAGCCCTTTAGTTTGAATATGTCTGTGGTCGGCTCTGGTCTTCTAAATAAAACTTCTAAATTGTTTCAGTAATGAATGACAGGTCATGTTCAGGGTTTACTGGGGGAAACCCGAAGGAAACTGTTCAGGTAGAAACCTGAAAAAAATGATTAAGAAGAAGATAAATGTGGACAAACCTTTAGATTTAAATGTTGAAATGATGATTATTTGATCATAAAGCGAAGAATTCTGTTTCCAGCGTCTCATCACGTGACCTCGTGTTTGTAAACAACCTGTTGTCTGATCAGTTGTGTTTGTAAACGCACACGGTTTAAAGTGAAACTAAAACAGGAAGATTTAACTTCTTTGAATAAACTTTATTCAAAGTAAATTTTAGTAAAGTCACATTTCATTAAATGAAAAGTCAAATATCTGAAAATCAGTCCAACATGTAGAACACTGATTAAAGAATAATTTAATGTCTTCAGTAGCATAAAAAGCTCTTTAGCTACTTCCAGCTGCAAAATGAAAGGCTGTTATTGGTCACCTGCTGTCAACTCCGCCCCCTTTTACAGAAACCTGCAGAGTCGGAGCACCTGGATGATGACTGAGTTGACAGCCAGAGTTCGGATTGGTTAAAGAAGAAAACCTGCTGGGTAGTTCAGGTTCCAGGTTGTCAGGCTCAGCTTCATCTGGTCTGGAGGAGCTGAATCGAGATGCTCGTTGTCATGTCAGTGGTCTTCTCTGTAAACAGAGACATGTCTCTAAGTTCATTCAAAGGCTGCAACAGTACTGAGTTTGTCTGGTTCAGCTTCATATAGAACTACTGAAAGCCTTTTTTTCTTGGTATTTTTTCAGAAAATGCTCTTTGTTCTGCAGATGCCTTTCAGTGGGATTTTTTTTGTTCTTTGCTAATTTCTTGGCACAAGCAAGCGTGAGCCAGCACCACTGGCAATGAAGGCAGACGAATCTGTCCACACAGAACTGAACTCTGTTTTTGTCTGGAGCCCGGGAGGAAGGGCTGGAAGCTGCATCCAGCTACAGCCACAGGTTGAGACCCCTGGGATCCCCGTTCTACCAGCTCTCTGCAGAGCTCCGACACAAACAATAAAACCACAATGGGACCAACGTACAAAGTGTAGTGGCGTAGAAAACAGAAGTGTTTGTGGTGCAATGTAGTGAAGTAAAACTCAAAAGTATCCACATCTAAATCTACTCAAGTCCAGTACTAATACTAATACTTAGTAATATACCTAAGTACTAGTACTTGGTTATATTCCACCTCAGTATTTAGGTCACACAGATAGAAAGCAGTGGCCCTGGGGAGCAACGAGACCTTCAGCTTTTTTGGGTCCCCAGATATCCGAGAAGACGGGGCAGCGTCAGAACGGTGAAAATCATCAGAAGAGAAGAAGAAATCATTACGGCACGCCGGTCCTCACAAGTACTGCAGGATGAGTGTATGAGGAAAAATGTGTGTGCGTCTGGCATGCTGACACACGCAGCGCCACGGGGCAGCGTTTGGTTTTTCTCCTCATCTCAAACAAAGAAAAGCTCAAACACACACTTCCTGCTTCACTCTCACTCACTACAGACACTGATCAGGTCTCCATAGGATCAATATCCAGCTGACCTCAGGTCAGCTTGTGTTTGATGCTTTCTTCTGATCGGATGAGGATTGATCAGTACGGAAAGCCAGAAGGGACAAGCTGCATGTTGGGCCTGGTAAATAAGGAGACCTCAGGTGGTTTTTAATGATGAAGTCTGATTGATTTGTCCTGATTAATAAAAGAGAAGCTTCACTCGTAATGTTTTTTAGTTTAAAGCAGAGATTGTCAGTCCAGGTCCTGGAGGGACCGGTTTTAGGTCAGGAGCCACATTCAGAGATCTCCAGGGGGCCGGATCAATAAAATAACAGCGTAATAACCTATGAATAATGTAAAACTCCACATTTATATTTTTGTTTTAGAGAAAAAAGTTCATTATCAAGTTGTTTACATTTAATTAAATCAACCTTTAGAAAACAAACAACCTGAAATTTCTAGAGAAAAAGTTTTTCCAACAACAATTTACCTCAGTTACACATTTACTTTATTTTATTCTGATTTATACTTCTAATATATTTGACATACATATATATATATATATATATATATATATATATGTATGTGTGTGTGTGTGTGTGTGTGTCCCATGAAAAGACACACACATATATACTATATATATAATGTGTATAGTACCCTCGCCGTCCCCGCCCACTTTGCCACCCCTCTGGCCCCGCCCCCTCTCATCAGACGTTTATCTTCTTTCCTCAGACGACAGCATGTCTGCTGCGAGTGTCTCTGACGTCAACGACCGTCTTTCTGCTCTGGAGCTTCGTGTCCAGCAGCAGGAGGACGAGCTGACGGTGATGAAGGCTGCTCTCGCCGACGTCCTTCGTCGCCTCGCTGCTTCTGAGGACTCTGCTGCCGCTGCGACCAAGAAGCAGCACGGAGGAAAAGGTGAGCAGAGTCACATTTGTGATCTGGTTGGTGTTGAAGGTCTGGGGCGGCACCGGTTGGGGTTTACAGCAGAGTTCTGCCCCCTGCAGGTGGAGCTGCGATGCGTGAAGCTTACTCCATGTCCTGCATTACTAACGGAGGAACATCTGGACGGAAAAGGGATTCCACCTCCGTCACCAGGAAGGAGACGGTGTCCTCCGCCGCCAAGAGGTAAAAAGCATCCGACTGATGTAGGAGACACGAGGACCGACCCGGTTGTTGCTATAAAGTTTTGTCCTCTGTTGACTTTGTCTTCTCAGTTTCAGCTCCCAGAGTCTGCAGACTGGATCAGTCTGACGGAGTCAATCAGTCTATTTATTTATTCAAACTGCTAGAATCAGAGTAGAAAACAGATTTAGTAAACACAGAACCAGAAACACCGGCAGAACCAGTAAAATCATTAGAACCAGGTGTGTGTGGTGTCTCATGGTCCCGGTTCTGTCCACAGTGGAGCAGATAAGAAGAAGGAGGTCAGCAGTCAGCGGTCACAGATGGAGGAGATCCAGGAGCGCGAGGAACCTCCTCCCTCAAAGGACTCATCTTCCTGTCCTTCCTCTCCTCAGCCCCCCCAGAACCCTCAGACCCCCCAGAGACTGGCCCAGTCCTCCGACAGCAGCAAAGGCCACGCCCCTCCAAAAAGGTTCTAGCTTCTGATTTGTCAGCTGCATCTGACCTCACTTCCTGCTGGTGACATCACTCTGTCAGTGGCTACTAACCCCGCCCACAGTCATATGCTCCACCCCCAGCTCAGGGTCAGGTGGTCTGGATTGGCTGGGTATTCCAGCCAATAAGGTGATAGAAGGAACAACAGAACGAGCTGGAAACCGTTTTCACACCGCAAAACGTCTGCCATCTTTGCTTCTTCACGTCCAGTCCGTCCAGCGGGTCGACCCGTTTCCGCCACGCGTCTCCGTAAACCGTCCAGGTCGTTGACAGACGGCAGCTCAGCTCAGGTTTTCTGTGCGATCAATAAAAAATGTTTTAGATGAAAGAACATTTACCTCCAAGTATAAAACAAACTGTTAACCGGAAGACATGAAAATATGAATCCTCGTAAATGATCAAACAAATCATTTTTAAAGGCGTCTTTTCTCAGGAAAGCCCTGTTTTCACCAGAGAGGTCCGACTCTGGACGGTTTCGTTTGGTTAATCCTGGTTTCTGTTGTGCGTCCACAGCTAACCAGACTTTTACCCGGTAGCCAAGACTTAAGCCAGGAAGCGGTAGATGTGTCGGAGCAGCTCGGGGCTTTCCCTGAATTAAAAGGAAGCATCCTGTACCCCTTGGTAGAAACAGGACTTGATCAATATGCCCTCCTCAGGACATTTTTGTCCATTTTTTCAACGTTTTTTTCTTGGTAATTATTTTAGTAAAAATAGCAGGATTTCATGCATCTGCCTACAATAGAAAACTAGTTGAATCTAGTGGAATTCAGCAAAAATATTAAATACCATTACTTTTCTACAAAATGAAATGCTGACTTTAAAGAATTATTGATTTTAAACTCTAATGACGGTGAGATTAAGATATGTATTTTTAATGGAAGTCATTGGGGCAGTTTTGGCACGAAGGTCCCCAAAGGGAGTTTCTGGTACCTGATAAAAAATAAAAATGGAATGGAACCCATTTTTGTGGTAGTCTTTGACATACTGAAGGACTCAGTCCTGTAATATTTTTTATATATGGAAAATAATTCAGTTTTTCTGTTTTTTTTGTTTTTTTTTAATGAGTAATTAAAATATTCAGACTCACATTAAAAAGGATTAAAATTCTAAACATGACTAAATGGTATTTTTGAGGAGGATGGAAGCTATTTAAATAATTTATGGGGAATAAAAGAATATTGATGTATGATGATTTTAAAACAGTTTTTGTGGATGGACACGTTTGGCCATGAAGGTTACCAGAGGGCACTAAATGTGAGGAGGGCATAAGGGTTCATTTGTCGGTGACATAAAATCCTGGCTGGAGTTTGTGGTTTTTGTCTTTAAGATGTTCGTAGCAGCCAGCTGCTGCCGGTCAGTGCCAACAAGGAAAGACGTGATTTTAGAGCAGGCGTAGGCAAGTTTGGTCCTCGAGAGCCACCGTTCCACAAGATTTGGATGTTTCTCTGTTTCAACACCTGATTCAAATGAATGAGTCACTGAGCAGAATTTGAAAAGCTGTTGAATCCATTTCATTTCAATGTGGTGTGTTCGAGGAGGGAAACATCTAAAACCTGGAGGAGTGCGGCTCTCTGGGACCAAACCTGCCTACCACTGTTTTAAAGATCGGGATTGTGAAGTAATTTCCGAACTGTCTGGAGTCCATCTTTCTACAGAACGACCATTCACACGTGGAAAATATGAAAAATTTCCCGGAGTGGACGTGCTAGGAAGTTCAGCGTCCTCGTCGCGTCGTGAAGGAAACAGATTTCCACGGTGAACTTTTTGTTCTGAAACTCCAGCTGTGGAACATCTGCTGTGAAGTAAACGCGTGAATCTGGAGAAAGTTCAGAACAAATTTTCTCCACATTTTCCAAAATTTTCTGTTTTCACGTGTGAAAACGGGCTTTCAAACCAGGTCTCGGACCAAGTCTCAGAGACCCCTGCAGGTCTTGTAGCATGTCTCAAATCAGGTCTTGGATCAAGTCTTGGAGCAGGTCTCAGATCCAGGACTCTTTGCATCTCTTCTGGCTCCTCTTTACTTTCTGCTGATTGAAGCTTCTGCATTTTCTCAGCGCTACTAACATGAACTTCTCGCAGCTTCACCTGAAGACCTCCTCTCATTACCTCCAGCTGTCCCTCTCTGGACCTCCTCCTCCTCCAGCAGGCCTCAATAAGCCTGGGCCTTGAGTTTCTGGTGTTTCCCAGCTCACTAACCGGACCTTGAGTCTTTGTTTTCTGTGAGGGAGACTGTCTCTGATCTCTGAGCTGAATCTTAACAAAACAAACAATGAAAAAAAAAAACGAAAGTCTGTTTTTAAAAATGAAGTTTTTTCTTCAGCAGGTTCAGAAGTTCCTAAAAACGACTGATGATCAGCTTAGTGTGTGAAGACGGCCTCCAGCTGTCTCTAAACAAGAAATAACTCAAATAAAACTAAGAAGGGATGATGATTCAGAACAGATGAAGATGAACCACTTCAGTGTGAACAACCTGCAGCAGAATCAAAACTGACCATGAATCCGATTCGTGGAGATGCAGCTCAGAGAATCTTCCTCCTCTCCTACCTCACCATCATCACCCCGTACTGCAGTGGTACTAACTGTACATGTGTGTGTGTGTGTGTGTGTGTGCGTGTGCACGTTTCCAGGGGCCCGAGTGTAAAGCGATCCTCAGGTATGGAACGATCTCAGAGCAGCACCTGGGAGAGTTCCGAGGAAAACCGGAACAAACTGGTAAAAGCTGCTTCCACCTCCAAACTGCTCGCCAAGGTGACGAAGAACGCCGACAGGTACACGCACACACATGCACACACCTGGTGAAATGTTTTAGGTGCGGCAGTGGCTCAGGTGGTAGAGCGGGTCGTCCAGTAACCGGAAGGTTGGCGGTTTGATTCCCACTCCCCCAGTCATCTTTCGTTGTGTCCTTGGGCAAGACACTTCACTCCAGTGTCGGCATCGCTGGTGTGTGAATGTGGATGAATGTTCTGTGGTCGGAGAGGCCGTAGGCGCGGATTGGCAGCCATGTTTCCATTATTATTATTATTATTATTATTATTATTATTATTATTNNNNTATTATTATTGTTATTATTATTATTATTATTATTATTGTTATTATTATTATTATTATTATTATTATTATTGTTATTACTATTATTATTATTATTATTGTTATAATAATAATAATAATAATAATAATAATGAACGTCCTATTGAGGCTCAAACAGCTGGAAAGTTTCTGCTTCTCAATCACAAACATTTGTTTTCTTCTCTTTCAGACACAAAGAGCCTGTGGTCAGCCAAGGTAAACGCACCTTCCTCCTCCTCCTCCTCCTCCTCCTCATCACCATGTCAATCAGTTTCCATCTGCACCTCCAAACATTTTTATTTGTTTGTTTGTTTTTTGTGTTGTGGTTGTTGTTGAGTTATGATGTCTTTGTCTCAAACCAGCCAAAATATCGACCAGAGAGAAAAACAGCCAAGCAGGTGAGTTCTGACAAACTGGCTAACATGCTAACACGCTAGCAGCAGCTTTAGATCCTTCCTTTTTCTGCTCTGAACCAATCACGTCTCTCTCTTTGCTTTGCATTGTCAGTCTTGCTCACCCACCTCGCTCTCTTTCTGGCTGCTCAGGTGATGTCACACCTGTCTGTGTGACATCATCGTCATTTACCTCCATATAAGGACAAACAGACCAGTCTCCTGTTTCTCCTTCCTGTTAATCAGCTGATGCGTTCCTTTCTTTAATTTTATCCTGAAATATTTTCCTTAAATCTGCCGTCACACTCAGAAACTTCCTGTTTACGTCTTCCTCCGATGTTTGTAGAAATCTTTCGGACTTTCTCCTTCACTCAGACCTTTTCACTTCGCTCTCAGCTTGCTGGCTGGGATGCGTGCCGGCCTGGAAGCGGTAGGTTGGGAATCTTCAGCGTTCCAGTGTTGCACGTTAAATGAGGCTGCAGCTGCTGACCTCCGAGCTCAGCTGTGATTGGCTGAAGGCTTCTCAGACAACGATGATCTGTCTTCTCCTCAGATGTTCAGATCTGTTCTCCTCTTTTTAAACAGGACGCCATGTTGCTACGTTTAGACGCTGGACAGGTTTAGATTTCCAGCAGGAAGCTTAGTTGGACAGTTTCTGATTTCCTGGGACTCTGTTGATGTTCTGAAGACGGAAATAAAAACCAAAGATTCTGCTGCTGTTCCCTGAACTCGCTCAGACCAGTATGTGGTCTGTTTCCAGGTGCGCTTGTTTTACCTGACCAGTATGACCGGGACGGTTTGGTTGGATAAATCCTGATCTCTGCTGCGTTTCCACAGCCAACCATACCTTTACCTGGCAGACGGCAGATAAGTTACGTAATGATGTCATAGCGGTGCGACGCTTTCCTAGAATTATAACCAAGAAGAAACAAAGAAGAAGAATTGTGGAGATCCAGCAAGTTGTCTTCTTTCTTCTTGTCATGCGGCTTTAAACAACAAAAAATCCACCAGATATTCAGACATGGAGGTGGAAGCAGCTTTAACCAGTTTGTTCCTGCTTTCTTCTTATTGCCGAGTCACACAGGAATTGACGGTTCTTTCAACCAATCAGTGGATCGTAGCATGTCAAGCTCCTCCCTTTTAGGATGGCTTGGGAACAATGGGACCCCTCCCAGTTTTTACCTGTGGAAACACAAAACGGTGAAAACGGGGCTGCAGTGTCCTATAAAGATATAATGATATATGCTTCATTCAGAACAGAACATGTTTCAATCCAAACAGGAAGTTTTTGAGGGTGAAGACTTGATCTCTAATCTAATGAACTCCCGTGAGGAGAGAGGAGGCTGTGGGAGGAGGTGGAGTGCAGGTGTGAAAAGGGGCATGGTCTGTTGTCTGACATTGGTAACTTGGTAACTTGGCAGCCAAGGCGACTCCTCCTCGCTCCTCCTCCTCGCTCCTCCTCCTCGCTCCTCCTCTCTCTTCCATCTCTGGAGGATAAAGATGCAGGAAACTGAGTTTTTTCTCTGTGGAGGTGAAAATCAACATGGACCTGTTCTACATTTATAACTTAAAAGATCCAAGATCACCAGTCTGATCCAGCTTGGTCCTTTTAATGTTTGACGAGCAGAGCTGAGTCCAGTAATCTGATTACTGATCTGCACACTGTACATCAGAAACTAGATTCTGAGGCGTTTGCATGGATCAACCCCAAGAAAACACGATGAAGAGTTTGAGCTGAATGATTACCTGTTAGCTGCCTCTCACCTGACGGACAGGTGGAGGTCGATTTCTCCACCATGATGTTTTATATCAAATGAACCGTCAGATGATCAGCGATGACAGAAAAAAGTGTTTAAAATCTGAAATCTGTGTGAAAGCATCATTTATCCTGTAAGAACCTCAGAGACGAACGAGCTGCGTTAATGCGTGAATGTTTCTGCTTCTCAGAGGGGAATCACATCAAGATGTTCATGCGCGGTCGACCCATCACCATGTTCATCCCCTCAGACGTGGACAACTACGAGGACGTGCGGACAGAACTTCCCTCAGAAAGACTCAAGCTGGAGTGGGTGTATCCTGCATGAAAACATGTTTAGTTCTTCATGGAAAACAAGTTTCTTAGAAATGAATGAAGTCGCTCACAGCCACGAATAATACTGAGTAAAAGCTCAAAATATCATTTGAAGCATTTTATTTAATGTCAGTGTGGACGGGACAGGGTTCTCATCAGAGAGACAGACCAGTACCAGATCCATGTGACCAGGACACAGCAGCTGAACGCGGATCGCAGACAGAAGATGCTGGATCCGTCCCGGGTCCTGCTCAGGATCCTGGATACTTCTTACGTGAACATCTGGCTGATCTGAGTCGTCTGATGTGGACGGTTCCGTCCACTGCTGAGACATGAAGGCAGAACCATGGAACCGTCCTCAAAAATCCCCAAAACCTCCTAAGATGGTCTAAAGTGGGTCCTCAGTATCTCCTGCTGTTCTTCTTTCCCTACATGCAGATGTTGTTCCCATGGTGATGTCCACTTCAGTAGATCCTGATCTTCCCTTAAATCTGTCTTCAGTAGATCTTAGCAGAACCTCAGAAGATCCACAGCAGACCTTCATTCAAGCTCAGTACGTCCTCAGTAGAACTCTGAGTCAATCTCCAGCATGACATCAGTAGAACCTCAGTAGAACCTTGGTAGAACCCTAGTAGATCTCAGTAGACTTACTCAGGTGATCTAAGTAGATGCACTTTAGATGTCAGTTGAACTTTAAGGACTTCATTAGAACTTCATTTGAACTTCAGAAGAGCATCACTTATCTCAGTAGAATCTCAGTAGATCAGTATGACCTCATTAAAACTTCATTAGAACCTTAGCAAATTTCAGTAGAACCCTTGTAGAACCAAGTATACCTTCATTATAACCTTAGTAGAACCTCAGTCGAACTTCACTAGAACCTTAGTAGAGTGTCCTATAACCCAGGTAGGTCTCAGTAGAACCCTAATAGAACTACAAAGACCTTCATTAGAACTAAGTAGAACCTTAGTAGAAGTTCATTAGAACCTCAGTAGTGCGTCAGTAGATCCGGCTCTCCAGCTGTTTTCCAGGTGTTTCCTTGACGACGTGCAGGTACGGTTACCGCGGCAGAGACTGCCGGGCCAACGTCTGCCTCCTGCCCACCGGAGAGATCGTCTACTTCATCGCGTCGGTCGTGGTTCTCTTTAACTACGAGGAACGGACTCAGAGACATTACCTCGGACACACCGACTGCGTCAAGTGGTGAGAAAACGCTCAGTCCCTTCCTGCTCCCTGATTGGTCAGTCCATCGTTCTGGATGAGTGACCTCATCTCTCTATGTGTCCGTCAGTCTGGCCATCCATCCCGATAAGATCCGGATCGCCACGGGACAGATCGCAGGAGTGGACAAAGACGGACGGGTGAGAACAAACGTGGATCCGGAGTTAAACGTTCTGATCATCTGTTAATAAAAACGTGGCCAATGAAGAAATGAATAATTAATTGAGAATGTCGGTGTGTGATGAGAGCGGTTGCCATGGTAACCAGGCGGGTTCTGTGCGTCCCCCTCAGGCGCTGCAGCCTCATGTTCGTGTCTGGGACAGCGTCAGTCTGTCCACCCTGCAGGTCATCGGGTTGGGAACTTTTGAACGAGGTGTCGGATCTCTGGCTTTCTCCAAATCTGTAAGTATCACCCTGGTGCATCATGGGAAATGTGATGATCTCTGGAAAGAGGAAGTGGTTAAATCCGCGGCGTGTATCCCGTCAGGACTCTGGTCACTACCTGAGTGTGATCGATGACTGTAACGACCACATGCTGACCGTCTGGGAATGGCAGAAGAAGTCCAAGCTCGCTGAGATCAAGGTGAAAGCAGGTTTTTTTTCTTATTTCACACAGAATGTGGAAGATGTAAGTGTAAACGTCCGGTTCTGACTGGTCTGTGGTGTTCCAACAGACCACAAATGAGGTGGTTCTTGCCGTGGAGTTCCACCCCACAGACTCAAACACCATTGTCACCTGTGGAAAGTCCCACATCTTCTTCTGGACCTGGAACGGGCCCTCACTGGCCCGAAAACAGGGAATCTTTGGGGTAAGTTGCACCCGTTTCCATAGCAACCCATTATTTCTTACTATTTCTAACTGGTTTGCAGATTGGATGAGGTTTGAGTGAGCCGACATGAACATGAGGAAACTGGTTCTGGTTACCTCTGCAGTCCAGGTTTCTTTGGTTCTGGTCTCAACTTTTTCTTGTAATATTTTCAGAAATACGAGAAGCCAAAGTTCATCCAGTGTCTGGCCTTCCTGAGTACTGGAGACATCCTGACCGGAGACTCTGGAGGAGTTCTGCTCATCTGGACCAGGAGCACAGCAGAGACCCCACCTGGAAAGGGACCGAGAGGTAAGACGAGGCGATAATAGCAGCCTGCAGTGCAATATTTTCATTCATTTGTCCTCATTCAGCCTCCGAACTGAGGCCTAAATGAAAACCTTCAGTAGAAACTCAGGGCTCCAGCACGGTGGCGGCAGAATGATGGTCTGGCTGCTGTGTTGTGCCGAACAAATTTGCTTTGCTAAAAGGAGCTTTATGCATTTAAGGCTCCTCTTGATAAAAATAATTCTTTATTTTAAAATGATTCTATTGCTGAATTTACATATTCATGCTGGCAAAAGGAAGGAGAAAGTAAACGGAGAGAAAAGAGAGTGAAGAGAAGAAAAAGAAGACGAGGATAGGCAAGATAGAAAGTAAAAGCATCAGTTATTCAATGTAAACAGGAAAAACCAGACAACCAGCTGCTGCACCTGGAAGGACACAGAACACCACCTGCAGCATCCTAAAGAAAAACAAAGCTGACAACCATCAGGAGCACCTATAAATCATAAGCTGCTGGAGCCACATTAAAGAGTAAAAACCCTTAAACTGAGAAGATTCTAGTAAAATTATGTCCATGCAGTAAGAGAATTACACTTAAGATTTCCTGTAAGAAAAAAAATCTAGACTGTAGACGAGAGAAATATCTTAAAACAAGGTGATTCTGAGAATTACTATTAATAGTCTGTTTTTATAGCTCTGCTTCAAAAATTTTACTTAATATGTGTTAAATAACCAATTTAAAAATCAGTTACTCAGTAAGACGATTTTTTGCTGTGTACTCTGGTCATTTCACACAATTACTGAGGCAAGTTTAAAAGCAAAATAAATTCTTTTTATTTTAAAGTTATAGGTTAAAAAAACATGGCCGATGGCTCTGAACCCAGTTTTAGAGGTTTCTGCTTCTCTTAAGATGTTTTCTCTGCTTGACGCTGGTGATCTGAACCTTTTCCACGACCACGTGTGTCTTTCCACACGGTTGTTAAAGAAACGAGAAGCTGCTCATCGGTTGGATTAATCATCCATCATCCATGCAGGAGTTGTACAGTAGAAGGCTCCTACCTGTTTGCTTAGTTAAATCTAAACCAAATTTTGTTCAGCTGGAGCTTGTTTGCTGGCCTGAAAGTAGTTTACGTCTGAGTTAGAAAACAGAGACGAGGAAGAGGAGCAGCGGGAGTTTGTGTTGGCACCGCGTCAGTAATGGTTTTAGTCTCACTCTGCAGGACAGGTTTTCTGTGGACTAATGCCAAAACTTAAACGTTTTCCCCAGAGTTTCCGTGTTGACTTGGATTACACTTCATCTGTGTCGGCTTCATGTAACAGAAGCTCAGCCTGAAGTTTTTCCTTTATAATCTGCTGCCGCCTGCTGGTTCCTGCAGGAACTGCAGCGGGAAGGAGTTTCGTTTGAGATGAATTCACCTGAAAGCTTCACACATTCATTCATTTTAAGCTATGGATGTTGGTGTAAATGCTTCACACGATGAAATCAAATCATTTAACATTTTAATAGCAAACAACAAATATGACAAAACTGTTGTAAAAAGATGAGGTGTTGATACCTGAGAAGGGGAGGAGTTAGAGCTAAACCAACAGCTTCTTTACATATCGCTGAAAAAACAAAGCAGTCCAGCCAGAAGCGGACGTTCCAGACAGAACCTGTTAGGCCAACCAGAGCAGCACATCTGGATTATACCTCCTGCATGTAAACCCTGGACTGGACTGAGATGTTCCTCTGATGTTCCTCGGTTCTCCTCAGAGCCAAACTTCCATCTTTCTGAAGCTTTGTGTAAAACCACCAACAAATTATATTTATAATCCCACATTTTCCTGTTTATGTGGTCAGATCTGATAAACTGAACATCTGGATCGGACTCCGACTGTAACTAGACTCAGCTGATCATGTGACTGTGATAAGAAATGACAAACTGATCAGATTCGGCCTGGATTTAAATTATTTAAATTTCAGAGAAAATGTTTCTTTAAATTTTTATTGTAGAGCCTTCAGGTTCTTCTTTTCTGTCTTTCCCTTCCATGAATGCTTTAGAAAACTTACCTGTGTGTGTGTGCGTGTGTGTGCGTGTGTGTGCGTGTGTGTGTGTGTGTGTGTGTGTGTGTGTGTGTGTGCAGCCTTTCAGATTATCCGGCAGGTCAAAGGTCACGAGGGAAGCGTTTTCTGCATGTGTGAGATGAGAAGCGGCACTCTGCTGACCGGAGGAGGAAAAGACCGAAAAATCATCCTGTGGGACCACGAGCTGCGAGCAGACCGAGACATTGAGGTAACACATACCTACACACACACAAACACACACACACACAAACACACACACACACACACAAACACACACAGTAGATCATGGTTGCTTCGTCAAAGTTGTCCTATCACAAATGAAAAATGTTTGGACTTCAACTTCCTGTTTCATTTTCTCTGACGTACATTTGAAAAAAAGTCATGTTTCAGCCTGAGGTCACATGACTGAGGTCACATGACCACATGTATCTGCAGGTTCCAGATCAGTACGGAACCATCAGAGCGGTTTCTGAGGGAAAAGGAGACGAGTTTCTGGTCGGGACGTCTCGTAACTTCATCCTGAGAGGAACCTTTAATGATGGATTCATGGTGGCGGTGCAGGTGAGATTACATCATCATGACATCATCATGCTGTGTGGACACAGGTGACCTCTGTCACCAACACTCAGGATGTTTTACTCTGTGATTTATGCTGAAGTTTGACTCTGTGTTCAGTGTCTCTGTGATGCATTCAGTGTCTTTGTGTCTGTGTGATGCATTCAGTGTCTGTGTCTCTATGATGCATTCAGTGTCTCCGTGATGCATTCAGTGTCT
>JBAGKP010000018.1:29161256-29171521 GCA_037177255.1 Melanotaenia maccullochi
TGATTGAAGTAAAGGTTTTTTGTTTGAAGCAACTTTTTTTTTGATTGAATAATAAAAACACATATCTCACTCCATACAGCTCTGTGGGTCAACAGAAAAGCCCAAACAGAGGTTATCAATATTGGTGAAAATCCCACTGAAATGTTTCTACCAGCTCCTCCCCGGCCTTCAGCTGACGAGCTTGTGGATCATTTCAATGGTAAAATTACAGCTTTATTGATGTCACTGCTCCCATCGAGGTGGAAGCGATCGCTGCCAAAAAGAGAGCTGCATGGAAAAATGCCACGCTGGTAAGATCTGGAAAACCAGAAAGTGGAAAAGCTGAACGTAGATGGTGGAAAACAAAGCTGCAGGTTCACCATGAGATCTATAAAGAGAGACTGAGGATTTCTAACCTGGAGCTGAGAAATTCTCTCTGACATCATTGCTAAGAACAGCATTAAAACTCGAGCCTTGTTCGTTACTGTTGACAGACTAACTGATCCTCCTGGTCAGTAACCCAGAACGTCTATCCAACCGGGCCTGGAATGAGTTTGCTTCTTTCTTTACTGACTACATTCAGAAAACCAGGCAGTCAGTCAGTACTTCCATGCCAGGGGAGGACATATGTCCCTGTGTCCAATCAGAGACATGCACACCAGGACACACTTTTCTAGACAGCCCTAAAAACCTGGATGAGCAAACCTAAATAACCTGTGGAGTTCCCCAAGGCTCCATCCTGGAGCAACTGCTGTTCAACATCTACATGCTGCCACTCGCTCACATTATGGAAACAACTAAACACGTTACCAGTTATGCTGATGACACACACATCTACATAACCATCTCACCAGGAGACTACAGTCCGATCCAGACTCTGATCACCTGCATGGATCAGATTAAAGATCAGATGTGTCAGAATTTCCTTCAGTTAAATGAAGAAAACTGAAATAACAAACAAAGAAGAAAGATTAAAAGTGAGTTCTCAGCTTCAAACAGTAAAGTTCAAAACGATCAACCAAGCCAGAAACCTGGGAGTAGTCCTGGACTCAGACCTGGATTTTATCCGTGGTTAACATAGGGACAGCCGTTCAGTGTAGTAAAATAGTAAAAGTAATAGTAGTAAAAGTAAAAATAAAAACATGACATTAACACGTCCCCATGAAATAAACCCCTAAACAAACACAAGTAAAGTTTTCAATTCTTATTCATCACTGCATAATCAGAAAAAGAACCCGACAAAAACAAATTTCTACACGACCATCCGATCCGTCCGTCACTCTGACCATCAGACTAAGAACTCAGGACTGGGTTGGGCCGGTACCTGCACACAGGGCTACAGTGCGTCATTAACATCGTCAGGGAGCGGCATGGTCCACTTGGTCCCAATGTTATTCAGGAAAAAAATGCATGTATTATGTTACATGCTCCCCGTGGTTCTGCTCACCAGGCAGCAAACCGTCTCTTGTACCTGCTGTTCTTCACACGGCCGACATGCTGACTTACATGCTGGAAATCCGGATTTGGTGATCCTGAATAATGGGTGATCCTGAATAATGGGATTTTGGATCAGGCTGATCAAATCCTATTTTGTTTGAACAACTGCTCTAGATAATCCGGATTATGTGATCCGCCATTCCGAAAAAATGGATTACGAAATCCGGGTTGCTTTTATCCAGGTTTTCATTTTTGGGAAAAACAAACATCTAGAGGATTAAAGGACTGATGACTCAGCAGGATTTAGAAAAACTGGTCCATGCAGACTGGACCACTGTAATGCTGTCCTCACAGGTCTCCCTACAAAGTCCATCAGACATCTGCAGTTAGTCCAGAACGCTGCTGCTCCAGTCCTCACTAAGACCAGGAAGTAGATCCTAGAAGTCCAGTTCTCACTAAGACCAGGAAAGTAGATCCTAGACCTCCAGTCCCCACTAAGACCAGGAAAGTAGATCCTAGAACTTCAGTTCTCACTAAGACCAGGAAAGTAGATCCTAGAACTTCAGTTCTCACTAAGACCAGGAAAGTAGATCCTAGAACTCCAGTCCTCGCTAAAACCAGGAAAGGAGATCCTAGAACTCCAGTCCTCAGATCTCCAAACTGGCTACCTGCTGTTAGTTAACAAAGACCTGAATGGTTTAGGACCAGGATCCATTCAGGATCTTCTGGTTCTTATGAAGCAACCAGATCCCTCAGGTCATCAGGGTCACTTTCTGTTCCCAGAGTCAGAACTAAACGTGGAGAGGCAGCTTTTATGCTCTTCACATGTGGAACAAACTCCCAGAAACCTGCAGGTCTGCTGACTCAGCAGTTTTACATCAGAGTTAAAAACTTTATTTGCTGCCTTTTATTAGAAGAGCTGTTAATTCCCCCATACTGGAACTTTATTTCTGGCTTTTTAAATCTATTTTGTTGGAGCTTTTTCTGTTTTTTCTTTCTTTCATGCACCCGTTGTAATAATTTTAATGTTTTATGTAAAGCGCTTGTCTTGTACGTGAAATGTGCTTTAAAAATTTGTTGTTTTCTTTCTGCCACAAAAGTCTGCACACAGGAGATCCGGCACGGTGCCGGCATACCTTAGCTCTGTTCGTATTACAGTTTAAGGTTGATGTGGTGGATCAAGCGTCCTGGATTTTTATACCCTAGTCGTTGCAGTTTGCTGTACTTATATTTGTGCTTTTTATTAAGTTTCAATACCCAAAGTTACAGCAGGGCTGCAGCAGCTTGTCAGTGTTACTCTGGAAAAATTACTCAAATTTAACAGAACCCCATACAAACAGAAAACGGACACAAAATTTCCCATTAAACATTTTAATAATCTCTGTTAATCTACAGTGTAGAAAAATAAGCATCAAAAATATACCAAAACAACAAAATATAATCTGGCAAAGCAAAAAGCCAAAAACACAAAAAGATGAAAAAATAACTTCTCTTCATCTGCTTATTGTCTCTGTTTGACGTCTCCACCTCACACCTGAGCTGAAACCAACCCGGACCGGACCGGTCTGGCTCGGGTTGCTTCAGCCGAATGTTTCTGGAGCGTTCATCACCTAACGAGCCGGAAAACTCCGGAGCTGCTCTGGGAGCCGAAGGCTGAACCGTTGAGGAAAAAAATCAGCGAGAAGCCAAAGAAAAATCTACTTCAACACTCGTGAAGTGAACTAAATTAGTTAGAGGCTAAAAACATCTGCATATGTCCTCGTTAGAATAGAAATACACAACGTGGAGGCGAGAACAATCTATGGAAGCCTTTTCCTGCCACTTGGAAATAAAAAAAATTTAAAATAAATTGACAAAGTATTAAAAAAATCCCAGTTATGAGATTTTAGGTCATATAAATTAAATTCAGTCATAATTATGAGATGAACAAGTCATGAGAAAATTTGTTTAAAGTTTGAATCTCACAATTAAGAACGTTTATCTAATAATTATTATTTTTCTTATGACATCAAATCTAATAATTCAGACTTTATCATTTTTTTTTTATCTCATTCTTACATTACATCTCACAATTTTGACTTTAAATCTCAATCCTGACTTTTTATCTTAGAAACAGGGCTACTTTGTCAACATGTCCATGCAGCAGGAACGGGCTTCCATATCTAACATCATGCTAAATATTAGCTGCAACTCTGGAAAATAAAAGCTTTAATCTAAACTCGTCTACGAGCAGAAGGCGGCACATCCCAAACAAGACGAGAGAAAACCGGAAGAGCTGAGAAGCAAAGAGTTCATCTACGCAGCTGCAGAGAGAAACTAATCAGAGCAAACAGGAAGCTGCTTCTACTTCCCTCATCTGCGTTTTTCTGCAGGTTTTCCTCCATCAGCGGATGAAGAGCTGAACCAGAACCAAACCAGTGTGTTTAAATCTACTTTGCTGGTAGATGGTGAGGCGGCCATGTTGCTGCCATAAAAGACAAGAAGAAGAAAGTGGAAGAATCAGAAGATTCTGATGCTGGAGGATCAGACTGATTACAGAAAACATGAAGAGAAGAAGAAAATTCAGATAGGAGGAAGAAACTAGAAGAAACATGGGTCTGGTTTTTGTCAGATGAAGAAGAACGTTTTCCTCCTCCACAGGTTGTCGGTAGATGGATGTTTTATATAAAATGACCACTAGATGGCAGCAACAGTTACAGCTTTACAACCGCCAACAGCTCTAATAAAATCAATAACCACGAATCAACTGATTTATAAGAAAATGATGGAGTCTGTTCTAACAGCGTCAGGTGATGTGATTGGTCGGTTGTACTCTTCACTGATTGGTCAGAAGAACTCTGTTACCGTGCAGAAAAACCCTGTAAGAGGTTGTGAATGTACAGTTTTAATAAGAATCTCATGAAACAGAACGATGGCACTCATAGCTTTCCGTAGGATGGAGGGACCCAGCTCACATCCAGGCTCCGATCCAGGAAACAAGAACTTCAGAAGAACTGGTGGTTCGGTTCCATGTGAACAAACGTCAGTACAGGCTCCTCCTCGTCTCCTCTGCTGCTGCTCAGGAAGCATGGAGGAGAAACGAGGAGCCTGTGTGATAAAGCAGACCATCATCTAAACCGGAACCAGGACCGGAACCAGAACCAGGACCCAGCTCATCAGGTTGGAAAGGAAAGTGGTTTGTTGGAGATTTTTCCAGAAAGTTTCTCAATAGAGAAAAAACACTCAAATGATAGTTAGAGGCTGAACAGTAAAAAGAAAACCAAAAAATTCTCCAGGATCTTAAGATCTAGACTTGGATCTGGATCTGTTCTGGGTCTTCTGGTTCTGTTCTGGATCTTCTGGTGGCTGAATCAGCAAATCCATCAGGTACCTTCATTGTCACCTAAAAGGACCCGCAGCCGTTTGCCATCTTCAACCAATCAGAGCAGACTGGACCTGTCAGGGGGCGGAGCTAAAACAGAGCATTTCAGACGGAGAGCGCTGCAGGAGGGTCTGATTGGAGGAAGATCGTGTAAATAAATGGGTCTAGATGATGGATGGATCTAGCCTCTGAGGAAACACCTGCAGGCTCACAGCCAACCATCTGGACCGGTTCAGCCACCACTAAACCTCTGACACGAGGACGATGAAAAGACTCGTTAAAGTGGATCTGAAGATTCATTTAGTTTGACACTGAAACACGTTCTGGTCCGAACTTCTGACCTTCGGTTTCTGGATCTGGTAACTTTTCTAACAAATTCAGAAAATTCTCGTTTCTACGGCAACGTTAGCAGATTTTCTTTGTCCTGATGGTTGAAAAAAAAAAACTGATGAAGATGAGGGCTAATTTAATTCTTTAAAGATGAAGCTGGAAGCAGCAGATCTCCACATATTGATCCATACATGGTGGAAATCGTTTTCAGGAGCTAATAGAACCAATCGATTAACTGCAGACGGCAGAATCCCAAAGTTTTGCGTCTCCTACGTCCTCATCAGGCTGAGGGAGCTGGCTCCTCCTTACCACCTGGCGTTGGGATCAGCTGATCCTGGAACTGAAGCTGGGTCTTATCTCAGCGTGCAGCGGCCCTCCATCTTCATCATACTCAACTGTGAAGATGGATCTGAGCCACCCGGACCGGGACTCTCACTGTGCGTTTGTGGGCCGGATCCGGGCCATGTAAGCGCCGCAGGACGGGCAGTAGGAGCGTGACGGCTCGGCAGGAAGCTGCTGGCACAGCGAGCAGAGCGGCGGGCTCCTGCCGACGCCCCTGTCGGACCAATGGAGGGGCCGGTGGGGGAGAGTGGAGCGAAGGTCCCAGGAGGAGCCGGGCTGGACAGTCCTGTAGTCGGCATCACGGCGCCAGTCCCTGTCAGGGGGGACGTCCAGGCGGAGAGGCTGGGAGGGGGCATCACCTGACCCCCCGATGGCGTGCTGAGTGTGGGTTGAGCTCGAAATGAGGGCGGAGCTCCTGCTGACATTACCTAACAGCTGGTGGGGCGGGCCATTGGTGGTGGTGGATGAGCGGCGAGGGTGGACCAGCGTGGCATAGAGACTCTGTGGACCAGGCAGAGGAGCAGGACCAGTTCTGGGTCTGTAGAGGGACGAGGAGGAGGAAGGAGGCGGGGCTCGGCGAGGAGCCCGAGGAAGAGTCCCATAATTCATCACGACGCTGTGAAGGTTCTGACCTGAGAGAGGCGGACTCCGGTCAGACACAACCAGAACCGGCTGCTGGAGGCGGGGCCCTGAGGAAGAGGAGGAGGAAGAGGAGGAGGAAGAGGAAGGAGCGAGGAAGAGCAGGAAGAGAGAGGAGGAGAAAAATTCGAACAGTCAGAACTCGGCTTCGAGGATTCATGGATCGCTTACTGAAACAGACTTGAGATCAATCAGCTGATCGATCAATATTTCTTAGAAATGATAAATTTTTTAATTTCACCACATCTCATTGATCTCATTGATCCCTGATCAGGACCATCCAGGTGTTTTTAATATGTGTAATTTCAGCGTCTCCTGTTTGATGGAGGATTAATCAAACAGAAAAGCCTTCATCTTCATCTTCATCTCTTCATCGTGGATTTTTAACAACAAAATGTTGTTTTTAGGATTTTCCACATTTCTCCTAAAAGCAAATTTCTGTCTCAAACTGAAGGAGCCATCTCATCCTGTCTGGTCCAGATTTGGGTTCTCACGGTCCAACCTGCAGTAAACATCAAGACTCTTCTACATTTCTGTCAAACTGAGGCAAAACTCGTGAAGGAGCAATGAGGAGATGAAGGTGGAGATGAAGGTGGAGGATCTGCAGGTTACCTGAGTGTCCCCAGGAGGAAGGCCCTGAGCCTGGGGGTCGTGATGTCTGCATGTGGGGGTGCTGTGGAGGACCTGAGGGTCCGTGGTGATGGGGCTGGTGGAAAGAGTGATCTGCTGTGAAGGAGGTGGAGGAGGGGAGGTGCAGGGAGGAGGTGCTGGGGCGATTGAGGAGGAAAGAGGAAGAAGACGAATGAAGATCCAAGTGTCTGGGTGGGGGTCTGGACACAGAGGGGGTCTTCAGGGTGAAGAAATAGGGATGAAAGGAAAATGAAGGTGGGGAAATAAGAGAAATGAAGAGGAGCAAACAAAAACATCAAAATGATGAAGAAAAAACAAACAAACAAAAAACAAGAATCAACAAGAAAAATGTGAATCTTTGGATCTTCATGATGCAACGCTTCAGGTCTAACTGACTCATTGTAGCTTAAAAACCATCCGGACCCCTTATCGGTGATTTCCAGGAGAAAACCATTTGTGGTTATAACGCAGTGCTGCCCGAGGGCCCCAAGATCATCTAGCTTTGGCCCCAGCATACAGAGATTCCTTCTGATTCTCTGTTTTCTTCGATGATATTCAACACTATAGATGGTGGATCTTCAAAGTCTGAGGTATTTTTTCCCCACAATGTTTAGATCCAGTTTGTCTCACTGGTGAAGCTCTGTCCATCTTTCCACCTGAGAGACTCTGCCTCTCTGAAATGCTCCTTTTATCGTGTTACTGACCTGTTACCAGGTAACCTGGTTAGTTGTCCAATGTTCCTCCAGGTGTTTCTGGTTTGTACCAGGTACTTTTCCAGCCTTTTGTTGCTCCTGTTCCAACTTTTTCCAGACGTGTTGCTGCATCAGATTCACTATCAGCTCATATTTTCATCACATGGTGAAACGTCTCAGTTTCATCCTCTGACATGTTGTTTACCTTCTACTGGAGTTGATGAAGTTTATACAGTAAATCCCTGAATTCTGTTATTCTTTAGTTTTTCAGATGGTTGTAAATGTAAAGGACAGTCTACGAGGACGTGCTCACCTGTCAACGTGGGCGAGCTCAGTGATGTTGGTGAACCAGGTACCGGGACCTCAAAGGCACAGAGAAATCCGTTGGCAGACAGACGGACCTTCTGGTTGTCCTGAGGGAAGTTCTGAACACAGCAGGTTGACACTTCAGTCACTGAAGGTCTGTAATGACTCCCTACGACGGGATGTGTGAGGTTTAAGTTTGTGTACCTTGATGTTGGAAGTGTGGACCTCAGCCAGCAGGATCTGCTCAGGCTTCAGGCTGCACAGCTCACTCAGCTGTTTCTTCAGCCCCGTGTACTTCTCATCCATGTTCAGTCTGAGGCCGTAGCGCACAGGTGTGGAGCCGTCCAGCTTAATAACTACACCACAACACCACACCGTTAATATCCTGCTACTGTTTACTAAAAAAAACTTTCCTCTAGCTTTCTCACCAGTGATCTCCAAATGCATGGAGCTGTCCATGGGAAGGGGCAAAGACAGGAAGTTGAAGGGGTCGAAGCGAGCGCTGATGTGGCCGCAGGTCTTACACTTTACTTGGGATTTGAGCTGACCATGGAACAGATCCACCACGATGGAGCGGTTCCGGCGCAGGTGGTTCTCCCATGCCTGATCAGGAAAAGAAGTGTGGAAACACACAGCAGGGAAATCACACCACTAATCCACTGATTCCCCCAGAGCAAACAGCAAACATCGATACAGCTCTTCATCCTCTCAGAATCAGCTCGAGGATGAGTTGAAGGAAAGTAAAACAGCTCCTGTCCTCAGCAGATACTTTTCAGTTACCCGTTAATCTCCTTTTCATCTGTACGGTGATGGATCACGATGCCGGTAAACTCTCTGTTTGTTTTTAACAACAATGTGGCATCATCTTATCAGGTTTCTAGGAAATTCAAACACCCACTTTTTCTTCTGAATCAGCTTCTAAACTTCCCAGAGGGTCCACCTACTAACACGGTGGACAAATGCCTTAAATTACCATCTGGAAAAGGCAGAATTTCCCTAATCCAACATAATCGGACCTCTGAGAAAATCAGATCTACGTGGTAAGGAGATCTTGACCTCAACATCTCTGATGACATGGGATTCAACTCTTAATCTGGTCAATTCTTCATTGTCCTGTTCTTGCCATTCCCTAAACACGTCCAGAGCCAGGTTGTCCCAGGTAAATCCGGACCGATCACCTGCTGTAACAGATGTGACAACCCTAAGACCTCCTTAATACTTTTGTATTGGACCTGTCCTGGATTTACAAATTCCTGGGCCAAAGTTTTCCAAACTTTCTCCAAGACCACTTGATCCCAACAAACCCTCTGCTTGCTCTGTTTGGCACCGTCAGAGAGCAGTTCAGTTCATAATTCAAAATTTTAAACTAAGTTCACAGTTCTAAAAATGAACTAGTTCATAGTTCTTTAACCCCAGTATGTTGCTGCGAGCTACCAGGATGTGGTAGGAACCAGGCTGAGGGAGGAACCAGACCGAGAGAGGAACCAGGCCGAGGGAGGAACCAGGCTGATGGAGGAACCAGACCGAGAGAGGAACCAGGCCGAGGGAGGAACCAAGCTGAGGGAGGAACCAAGCTGAGGGAGGAACCAGACAGAGAGAGGAACCAGGCCGAGGGAGGAACCAGGTTGAGGGAGGAACCAGGTTGAGGGAGGAACCAGGCTGATGGAGGAACCAGACCGAGAGAGGAACCAGGCCGAGGGAGGAACCAGGCCGAGGGAGGAACCAGGTTGAGGGAGGAACCAGGTTGAGGGAGGAACCAGGTTGAGGTAGGAACCAGGCTGAGGGAGCAGCCAGGCCGAGGGAGGAACCAGGCGAGGGAGGAACCAGGCCGAGGGAGGAACCAGGTTGAGGGAGGAACCAGGTTGAGGGAGGAACCAGGCTGATGGAGGAACCAGACCGAGAGAGGAACCAGGCTGAGGGAGGAACCAGGCCGAGGGAGGAACCAGGTTGAGGGAGGAACCAGGTTGAGGTAGGAACCAGGCTGAGGGAGCAGCCAGGCTGAGGGAGGAACCAGGCTGAGGGAGGAACCAGGCTGAGGTGAGAACCAGGCTGAGGGAGGAACCAGGCGAAGGGAGGAACCAGGCGAAGGAAGGAACCAGGCTGAGGAAGGAACCAGGTTGAGGGAGGAACCATGCTGAGGTGAGAACCAGGTTGAGGGAGGAACCAGGTTGAGGGAGGAACCAGGCTGAGGGAGGAACCAGGCTGAGGGAGGCACCAGGCTGAGGAAGGAACCAGGCTGAGGGAGGAACCAGGTTGAGGTGGGAACCAGGCTGAGGGAGGAACCAGGCAAAGGGAGGAACCAGGTTGAGGGAGGAACCAGGCTGAGGTGAGAACCAGGTTGAGGGAGGAACCAGGCTGAGGGAGCAGCCAGGCTGAGGGAGGAACCAGGCTGAGGTGAGAACCAGGCTGAAGTAGGAACCAAAAGATGGACCTCAGTCCAAATGAAGAAGTAAAACAAAGAGAGACATGGGACCAAACGTCTGCATCTATCAAGTTTCTGAAAGCTGAGGGTTCCTCTTTCCTCCAAGGCTGCAGGTCTCCTACAACAT
>JBAGKP010000018.1:29393277-29403415 GCA_037177255.1 Melanotaenia maccullochi
CACACACACACACACACACACACACACACACACACACATATATATATATATATATATATATATATATATATATATAAACATTTAAATTATTATTGTGAAATTATTCCTTTTTTCAAACTGTAAAACAGAAAATTAACCTTCAAACAAACAGTAAAATACTTTTTTCTTATTTCATGTTAACAGTAAAAATAATCTTCTGTTTATTTTTTATAGGTTGTGTTTAACAGACGTCTATGCAAGGCAGTTTATTTATACAGCACATTTCATGTACAGGACAATTAAAGTGCTTTACATAAAACAAAGACATTACAGATATTTGGAAATAGTAAAAGGTGTCAACACATAATCACAATAAAATAATAAATTACATTAAAATGATTAAAAGCAAGATAAGTTAAAAAAAAAAGTTAACATGCAGACTTCATGCATAGACGCACGAGAAAAGAAATGTTCTTAACCTGGATTTAAAAATGTCTACATTTGGTGAAAGTTTAATCTCCACTGGCAGTTTGTTCCACTTGTTTGCAGACTTCTAAACTATATCTGATTTGCTGAAAGATTTGGTGGAGTTTAAAGTTTCATCCAACACACACACACCTACCACAACGAGTCTGGCCTTTATTCTTCATTGTAAATGACACAAAACACTGATTTATAGCTTAAATCTAACTGTGTTAAATGCAGTACTAAATAAAAAATATCGAATAGAAAATCAAACTTAGCGTAATTCAATCTTGATTAGTCTGTTTCATCTTTTGACAAAAAGACAGAGTGAGACCTCTTCATCTCTGTGTTTGCTCTGAGAGCTGAGTGACGTGACTCCCTCTAGTGGCGAGTTACTGTAACAGCATCTGGACTGACGGGCTGGACACACGGGAGGCAGCGGCGCTCCTTCTCCATCATTTTCTGTGGAACTTGCGCGATGAGGCGAAAATCGCTGCCCTCCTCCAGCCAAGCGACAGGTGACATCAGTGCATGTGAAATGTTGCGCTCGTTCACGTAGACGTGCACACGGGGCTTGCGACGCGACACGAGAAAATGGGAAATATTCCATTTTTGTTGCGGTCGCCTGGCACTACAACCAACCAGCGAGAGGCTTCATTTACTGACCAATGAGAGCCGGCTAGACAGCAAACACTTTGAACGTGGAAGAACAGCTCGTTTTAGCTGCCCCTTTCTCCCAGACTTTACAATACTTCCCACAAAGATTATAGAGATGTAGGCTAAATAAAAAGACAGGTGAATTTGTCAGAACGTGGGTTCTGGATTTATCTGGACTGTCACGATGCTGTTTCCTATTTTGTAAACTCGGACGAACCCAGGGTTTTCTTTCTCTTCTGCTAGATTTCTGTCGATTCTGACTCTTCATCCTTCATACTTTGTCACAGACTGGTTTGAAAACGTCAAAATTCCCACCAACATCATAACCAGTCAAATTTGCTGCTGCTGGTCGCCTCCCGCGTGCCCTGCCCATCATTCCCAGTCTGTCAGCAGTAATGATGAGTAAACGCGCGTGGGATGAGCTGCAGCTCATGTTGCATCATCTGAATCAAATTTCCAGAAAACCGATGACAAATGATAAAGAAAAAAATCTGTCTGAAGTGAAAGAGGAACTTCACTGAGGTCAAAAAGTTGTTGAAAAGGGGGAAAAATGTTCCTTTTTCCCAAAACTTCTATTTTTTGTCAGTTTTATTACTGATAAAACCCTTGTAAAAATGTTATACAGAAGTCTCTTCAGTCATCAGAACAAACAAAATATAAAATGCAGCGTCGATTTTAGGGACTTTTCAAGTTCTTTTTTTGTGGTGTGTGAAACACACATTTGGTAAAATGAGATATAAATTACATAGACTAAATGAATCCAATATAAATCTGTATTCTCTGAATTAATGACAGAAGATAAATGCATTTGTACAAGAAAAGGGGAATTATATATGTGGCTAACCATTGTGTGAAATATGGGTGGACACAGAATGAGGGTGGTGGGGTTTCCAGACAATCCTTGTGTTTCACACACTGATTCCAACCAGAGTTCACAGTGAAACTGCTGAATGCTCCAGTTTGTGGTGTCTGAAGTTCCTTTATATGTCCATGATGTGATTAGAGTTATGCTGATGACACTCAGCTCTGTATCATGTTGGCCTCTGGTCCCAGACAAAACTTCAGTTTGTTTCTTGGTCAAATCAGTACTTGGAGGCTCCAGAAGTTTCTTCAGCTAAATAAAAATAAATCTTAAATTATTGTGCTTGGAACCAAGTATTAATGTCCAGCTTCAGGCAGCAGCAACTGCAGCTGAAAACAATCCTTTTGTTTCTGTAAAACTTTTCCAGAGGCTAACGGCACAAGTGAGACACGCCGAGAATCAGATGTTTCAGTCTGAACTGGGGAGCTTGCAGATGGTAAGATTTACTCAAAAAAACATAACATGTGGAGTTCTCCAAGGTTCCATTTTGGGGCCCCTATTGTTCAGCATCTACATGCTCGAATCATGGAAACAAACTAAATATGCTGACGACACTCAGATCTATATTACTGTCCCACCAGGGGACTCTGGTCCCAGACAAAGCTACAGTTTGTACCTTGGTCAAATCAAGAAGTGGAAGTTCCAAAGTTTCTTCCGCTAAATAAACATAAATCTGAAATTATTGTGTTTGGAATCAAAGACAAGCATCTAAAGATTAGTGTTCAGCTTGTGGGCGGCTGTAGCTCAGGAAGGTCGGTGGATCGATTACATGTCAAAGTGTCCTTGGGCAAGACACTTAACCCCACGTTGGCCTGTCGGGTGTGAAAGTGTGTGTGAATGTGATATATAGTGTAAAGCGCTTTGAGGGATCAAAGTGACTGGAAAAGCGTTGTATAAGTACACATCCGTTTACCATTTCAGTCAGCAATGTTAAAACCAACAGGATCAGTCCAGAAATGTTGCTGTCGTACTGGAGTCTAAGCTCAGTTTTAACCCCTCAGCACCGAAAATGGTGCAAAAATAAACAAAATTTGACCTTTGTTTATTTATTTTTATCCAACTAAAGTATTTATTAACTCACTTGCTTCCACTTACCCATATGTATGTATTTATTCATTTATTTAACATTTAATTGTATTTTAATTTTTCCTGACCTTTATTTTTTTCTTCCCTGTATTTGTTTTTGTTTTCATATAATTGTAAATAAATGCAGGTGGTGAGGAGTTAAAGCAGCAACCAAATCAGCCGTTTACCACCTGAAGAATATGACTAGCAGCGACCTTGATGGTTTTCTTTCTAGAAACAGTTCTATGAACCAGAACCGGTTGCAGTTTCTGCAGAAAGTTTTACTAGACCTGAACAAGTTAACCCTCTGAGCACCAAAGTCACAAAATTGTAACAAGCACCAGGTCGTGTCTCCAGAAAGAGCTTAAACCTGTCACCATTTTCCACCACTAGATGGCAGACATGTGGCTGCCGTCAATGATTGTCTGTGTGTATATATATATATATATATATATATATATATATATATACATACACACACATATATTTCAGATTACAGGTCATGACGTAAACAGACAAAAAACTTTGGCAACAGATATTTTCAAGTGTTTGAGGTGCTCATTTTATTCAACCTGCAACACAAATAATTCTCCATAAGTTCAAAATCTGTTAAATAAATGTAATGAAGCAGCATTTTATCGTAACTCGAACATCTTCCCATCCTTCCTGCTGCTCTTCACTCACAATAGACACCAAACACTTTTTACAAAGTTAGACTGTGGGGCTAGCTCTGGTCGTTTCCTCGTGACACAAACGAACACGGACATGCTGAACAAGCCGATCTGCATGCACACATTCACCCAAGTTTGCAAAACAGACTGTAAAAAAGTAAAACAGAGAGTAAAAACTGTACACGACACATGAAGCATGCACCAGTCAGAGCAACGGTGAAGGGCTGAACACGGTAAGGCACGGAGGGTGGGAACACCTCCCTACCCAAAAAACCCAGACTGATTTTAATCTTTTTTATTTTTAGGTTTTTCTGGAGTTCAGTTGACGCTGCAGCACCTGACAGCCGGTCTGGTTGCAGTTCCTTTAATGGCCACAAGATAGCGCTATTACTGAAATGACTGGGGACTTCTTAGCCATCAGGCTGTTTTTCAGGAGGGAAGTTTCTGTGGTAGAAAGAAACTTCTAAAAATTCTTGTTTGTTCATGCTGCGGTCATATGTTGCTGGTTAGATCCCCGAATCCCACTGTTTTATGATGCTTTTAGGTCCAAAGAGAACATCTGCTCCTTTATTTTAATGGATCGGAAACTTTGAGTTTACACTGCTCGACATTATTTTTTCATGTCTTTAACCTTTATTTTACCAGTCAAAACATTAAAAACTAATTTTTATTTACAACAGTGGCCTGGAAGGTGACAGGCAGCACTTGTAGGACAGAAAAAATGACTAAAGTGATCCAGCTCCAATGTTCTTTGTGTTTAGCTTAATGTTGTCGTTTGGCTGCAGTTCTATGAACGACCACTAGATGGTGCAAAACGTGGAAACTAACCGTCTCCCTGCCCTTTCATCATGATGAAGAGAACTGGAGCTTTTTAGGGAAAAACTGTATTTTTCTTTAAAAAAAAAAAAAAAAACAGAAATCAACCTCAGTCTCCTCCTGTTGATGAAGAAAAGTTGCAGTCTGTCTCATGTCGGCTGGATAAACTTACTTTTTAATTTTAGAGACAAATGTTAAAAACCGCTGGTAATGAGGAAGATTTTTTTACTGATGAATACGTGTTGTTTCCTTCTGCTTGTACATTGAACAAATCATCGTACAGCAGCGACCTTGATGGTTTTCTTTCTAGAAACAGTTCTATGAACCAGAACCGGTTGCAGTTTCTGCAGAAAGTTTTACTAGACCTGAACAAGTTAACCCTCTGAGCACCAAAGTCACAAAATTTCAACAAGCACCAGGTCGTGTCTCCAGAAAGAGCTTAAACCTGTTACCAATTTCCACCACTAGATGGCAGACATGTGGCTGCCGTCAATGATTGCCTGTATATATATATATATATATACATATGTATATATATATATATATATATACATATGTATATATATATATATATATATACATATGTATATATATATATATATATACAGGCAATCATTGACGGCAGCCACATGTCTGCCATCTAGTGGTGGAAATTGGTAACAGGTTTAAGCTCTTTCTGGAGACACGACCTGGTGCTTGTTGAAATTTTGTGACTTTGGTGCTCAGAGGGTTAACTTGTTCAGGTCTAGTAAAACTTTCTGCAGAAACTGCAACCGGTTCTGGTTCATAGAACTGTTTCTAGAAAGAAAACCATCAAGGTCGCTGCTGTACGATGATTTGTTCAATGTACAAGCAGAAGGAAACAACACGTATTCATCAGTAAAAAAATCTTCCTCATTACCAGCGGTTTTTAACATTTGTCTCTAAAATTAAAAAGTAAGTTTATCCAGCCGACATGAGACAGACTGCAACTTTTCTTCATCAACAGGAGGAGACTGAGGTTGATTTCTGTTTTTTTTTTTTTTTTTAAAGAAAAATACAGTTTTTCCCTAAAAAGCTCCAGTTCTCTTCATCATGATGAAAGGGCAGGGAGACGGTTAGTTTCCACGTTTTGCACCATCTAGTGGTCGTTCATAGAACTGCAGCCAAACGACAACATTAAGCTAAACACAAAGAACATTGGAGCTGGATCACTTTAGTCATTTTTTCTGTCCTACAAGTGCTGCCTGTCACCTTCCAGGCCACTGTTGTAAATAAAAATTAGTTTTTAATGTTTTGACTGGTAAAATAAAGGTTAAAGACATGAAAAAATAATGTCGAGCAGTGTAAACTCAAAGTTTCCGATCCATTAAAATAAAGGAGCAGATGTTCTCTTTGGACCTAAAAGCATCATAAAACAGTGGGATTCGGGGATCTAACCAGCAACATATGACCGCAGCATGAACAAACAAGAATTTTTAGAAGTTTCTTTCTACCACAGAAACTTCCCTCCTGAAAAACAGCCTGATGGCTAAGAAGTCCCCAGTCATTTCAGTAATAGCGCTATCTTGTGGCCATTAAAGGAACTGCAACCAGACCGGCTGTCAGGTGCTGCAGCGTCAACTGAACTCCAGAAAAACCTAAAAATAAAAAAGATTAAAATCAGTCTGGGTTTTTTGGGTAGGGAGGTGTTCCCACCCTCCGTGCCTTACCGTGTTCAGCCCTTCACCGTTGCTCTGACTGGTGCATGCTTCATGTGTCGTGTACAGTTTTTACTCTCTGTTTTACTTTTTTACAGTCTGTTTTGCAAACTTGGGTGAATGTGTGCATGCAGATCGGCTTGTTCAGCATGTCCGTGTTCGTTTGTGTCACGAGGAAACGACCAGAGCTAGCCCCACAGTCTAACTTTGTAAAAAGTGTTTGGTGTCTATTGTGAGTGAAGAGCAGCAGGAAGGATGGGAAGATGTTCGAGTTACGATAAAATGCTGCTTCATTACATTTATTTAACAGATTTTGAACTTATGGAGAATTATTTGTGTTGCAGGTTGAATAAAATGAGCACCTCAAACACTTGAAAATATCTGTTGCCAAAGTTTTTTGTCTGTTTACGTCATGACCTGTAATCTGAAATATATGTGTGTGTATGTATATATATATATATATATATATATATATATATATATACACACAGACAATCATTGACGGCAGCCACATGTCTGCCATCTAGTGGTGGAAAATGGTGACAGGTTTAAGCTCTTTCTGGAGACACGACCTGGTGCTTGTTACAATTTTGTGACTTTGGTGCTCAGAGGGTTAACTTGTTCAGGTCTAGTAAAACTTTCTGCAGAAACTGCAACCGGTTCTGGTTCATAGAACTGTTTCTAGAAAGAAAACCATCAAGGTCGCTGCTAGTCATATTCTTCAGGTGGTAAACGGCTGATTTGGTTGCTGCTTTAACTCCTCACCACCTGCATTTATTTACAATTATATGAAAACAAAAACAAATACAGGGAAGAAAAAAATAAAGGTCAGGAAAAATTAAAATACAATTAAATGTTAAATAAATGAATAAATACATACATATGGGTAAGTGGAAGCAAGTGAGTTAATAAATACTTTAGTTGGATAAAAATAAATAAACAAAGGTCAAATTTTGTTTATTTTTGCACCATTTTCGGTGCTGAGGGGTTAAAACTGAGCTTAGACTCCAGTACGACAGCAACATTTCTGGACTGATCCTGTTGGTTTTAACATTGCTGACTGAAATGGTAAACGGATGTGTACTTATACAACGCTTTTCCAGTCACTTTGATCCCTCAAAGCGCTTTACACTATATATCACATTCACACACACTTTCACACCCGACAGGCCAACGTGGGGTTAAGTGTCTTGCCCAAGGACACTTTGACATGTAATCGATCCACCGACCTTCCTGAGCTACAGCCGCCCACAAGCTGAACACTAATCTTTAGATGCTTGTCTTTGATTCCAAACACAATAATTTCAGATTTATGTTTATTTAGCGGAAGAAACTTTGGAACTTCCACTTCTTGATTTGACCAAGGTACAAACTGTAGCTTTGTCTGGGACCAGAGTCCCCTGGTGGGACAGTAATATAGATCTGAGTGTCGTCAGCATATTTAGTTTGTTTCCATGATTCGAGCATGTAGATGCTGAACAATAGGGGCCCCAAAATGGAACCTTGGAGAACTCCACATGTTATGTTTTTTTGAGTAAATCTTACCATCTGCAAGCTCCCCAGTTCAGACTGAAACATCTGATTCTCGGCGTGTCTCACTTGTGCCGTTAGCCTCTGGAAAAGTTTTACAGAAACAAAAGGATTGTTTTCAGCTGCAGTTGCTGCTGCCTGAAGCTGGACATTAATACTTGGTTCCAAGCACAATAATTTAAGATTTATTTTTATTTAGCTGAAGAAACTTCTGGAGCCTCCAAGTACTGATTTGACCAAGAAACAA
Organism: Melanotaenia maccullochi; assembly: GCA_037177255.1. NCBI lineage: Eukaryota > Metazoa > Chordata > Actinopteri > Atheriniformes > Melanotaeniidae > Melanotaenia > Melanotaenia maccullochi. The sequence continues at coordinate 29,401,249 of JBAGKP010000018.1, forward strand.
ACTGAAGTTTTGTCTGGGACCAGAGGCCAACATGATACAGAGCTGAGTGTCATCAGCATAACTCTAATCACATCATGGACATATAAAGGAACTTCAGACACCACAAACTGGAGCATTCAGCAGTTTCACTGTGAACTCTGGTTGGAATCAGTGTGTGAAACACAAGGATTGTCTGGAAACCCCACCACCCTCATTCTGTGTCCACCCATATTTCACACAATGGTTAGCCACATATATAATTCCCCTTTTCTTGTACAAATGCATTTATCTTCTGTCATTAATTCAGAGAATACAGATTTATATTGGATTCATTTAGTCTATGTAATTTATATCTCATTTTACCAAATGTGTGTTTCACACACCACAAAAAAAGAACTTGAAAAGTCCCTAAAATCGACGCTGCATTTTATATTTTGTTTGTTCTGATGACTGAAGAGACTTCTGTATAACATTTTTACAAGGGTTTTATCAGTAATAAAACTGACAAAAAATAGAAGTTTTGGGAAAAAGGAACATTTTTCCCCCTTTTCAACAACTTTTTGACCTCAGTGAAGTTCCTCTTTCACTTCAGACAGATTTTTTTCTTTATCATTTGTCATCGGTTTTCTGGAAATTTGATTCAGATGATGCAACATGAGCTGCAGCTCATCCCACGCGCGTTTACTCATCATTACTGCTGACAGACTGGGAATGATGGGCAGGGCACGCGGGAGGCGACCAGCAGCAGCAAATTTGACTGGTTATGATGTTGGTGGGAATTTTGACGTTTTCAAACCAGTCTGTGACAAAGTATGAAGGATGAAGAGTCAGAATCGACAGAAATCTAGCAGAAGAGAAAGAAAACCCTGGGTTCGTCCGAGTTTACAAAATAGGAAACAGCATCGTGACAGTCCAGATAAATCCAGAACCCACGTTCTGACAAATTCACCTGTCTTTTTATTTAGCCTACATCTCTATAATCTTTGTGGGAAGTATTGTAAAGTCTGGGAGAAAGGGGCAGCTAAAACGAGCTGTTCTTCCACGTTCAAAGTGTTTGCTGTCTAGCCGGCTCTCATTGGTCAGTAAATGAAGCCTCTCGCTGGTTGGTTGTAGTGCCAGGCGACCGCAACAAAAATGGAATATTTCCCATTTTCTCGTGTCGCGTCGCAAGCCCCGTGTGCACGTCTACGTGAACGAGCGCAACATTTCACATGCACTGATGTCACCTGTCGCTTGGCTGGAGGAGGGCAGCGATTTTCGCCTCATCGCGCAAGTTCCACAGAAAATGATGGAGAAGGAGCGCCGCTGCCTCCCGTGTGTCCAGCCCGTCAGTCCAGATGCTGTTACAGTAACTCGCCACTAGAGGGAGTCACGTCACTCAGCTCTCAGAGCAAACACAGAGATGAAGAGGTCTCACTCTGTCTTTTTGTCAAAAGATGAAACAGACTAATCAAGATTGAATTACGCTAAGTTTGATTTTCTATTCGATATTTTTTATTTAGTACTGCATTTAACACAGTTAGATTTAAGCTATAAATCAGTGTTTTGTGTCATTTACAATGAAGAATAAAGGCCAGACTCGTTGTGGTAGGTGTGTGTGTGTTGGATGAAACTTTAAACTCCACCAAATCTTTCAGCAAATCAGATATAGTTTAGAAGTCTGCAAACAAGTGGAACAAACTGCCAGTGGAGATTAAACTTTCACCAAATGTAGACATTTTTAAATCCAGGTTAAGAACATTTCTTTTCTCGTGCGTCTATGCATGAAGTCTGCATGTTAACTTTTTTTTTTAACTTATCTTGCTTTTAATCATTTTAATGTAATTTATTATTTTATTGTGATTATGTGTTGACACCTTTTACTATTTCCAAATATCTGTAATGTCTTTGTTTTATGTAAAGCACTTTAATTGTCCTGTACATGAAATGTGCTGTATAAATAAACTGCCTTGCATAGACGTCTGTTAAACACAACCTATAAAAAATAAACAGAAGATTATTTTTACTGTTAACATGAAATAAGAAAAAAGTATTTTACTGTTTGTTTGAAGGTTAATTTTCTGTTTTACAGTTTGAAAAAAGGAATAATTTCACAATAATAATTTAAATGTTTATATATATATATATATATATATATATATATATATATATGTGTGTGTGTGTGTGTGTGTGTGTGTGTGTGTGTGTG
>JBAGKP010000018.1:29407598-29420050 GCA_037177255.1 Melanotaenia maccullochi
TGCCTCACGTTTCCTCACGCTGCCTCACGTTTCCTCACGCTACCTTACGTTTCCTCACGCTACCTCATGCTGCCTCACGTTTCCTCACGCTGCCTTACGTTTCCTCACGCTGCCTTACGTTTCCTCACGCTGCCTTACGTTTCCTCACGCTGCCTTACGTTTCCTCACGCTACCTTACGTTTCCTCACGCTGCCTTACGTTTCCTCACAACAACAGTGTCATCACAAACCATCAGACAGCAACACAAACATCTCCCTGAGTTCACATTATTATTTTTCTGTGTTAACATGGATGCCTTCATTTTTTAATTCTGTCTCGGTGGCTTTTAGACCAAAATAACATTGGCTGACGCTGACTTGGAACCTTTGGGCCTCACACAACTCTGCTCTGAATTTCTGATCAGATTGATTTCTATGAACGCCACACTGGCTACGGTTCTTCTAAACACGGCATAGAGTTGTAGTTGTGGTTGGTTCCCATCCCAACCCTCATCTGAGCAGTTCTTTCCCGGGACCAGAGAGAGCTGGTTCTCTTGTAGCGACACTTTTCCTGAGTGAGCGCTAGAGGTTTTTTGGAAAGGACTGTTTTTAAGTTGATCGTTGGCTCCCAACGAGTTGTTTGCATGATCCAAAGATGATGGATGATCCATGCAAACTGTGGATTCATTCCCACACATCTACAATTCACAACATTTTGACAAAACCTTTTTTTTTTTTAATTTTTCTGTTGCTGTAGTCTCCATCAAACCCTGTTATCAGGATAACAGGATGAAGTTGGGTCATCTGAATATTTACGTTACTTTATTGGGGCTTCATATCGAGGTCAGATCAGGCTCACAGTAAATAACGTAAACATAAAAAGCTTAGATTCACCTGATAAACAACACAAACATCAAGCTAACGGCAACGCGACGCTGGAGTTGACCGCAGGTCCTCATCTTGTTGTAATGGTTTAAGTAAGTACCTTCATGTTCTAATTAAGAAAAGAGAGACTCTCCTCCACCTGACAAGGTCTTTAACTCCACCCTCCCTGTGAGTGAGGAGGAGAGGAGGCGCATGGGAGGGTGGAGGGGTGTTAGAAATTAAAATATTATCCATGTGTCAGACAGCTGTACATTCCTCGGCTGAGCCTGGGGTCTCTGTTACCGAAATAACCAACGATGGAGGAAAGGCCAGCTGATGCAGAGTATAACTGGGTATTGTTGGAAATCTGAAGCAGGTCAGAGAAGATAAGAGTTTCTGGACTGAACAAACACTTTGTTTACTTAATGAGGTGTCAGCTTGGAGGTGTTTGTGGTTTTTATGGATTCAGAATGAACCATGAGATGGTCGAAGGTTAAAGGACTGATTATGTATCATTGGTGTCGCTCAGTCTGCTCTCTGACCAGATCTATTCTTATAGAATGACACAGGACCCTGCTGAGCCTGACCCCTGCACTGGGACCACACTGGTCTCCAGGAAAATGCCAGTTAATGCTGGTGGAGTCTGGCAGGAGGAGCAAGGTGCTGTTTGTACAATAAAAGCACAAACATGAAACACAGAAAGCCCAAACTACCTTAACCTGGGTCAGCTTTGTGACCCTCCTGTCCTGAAATATGTACAGACCCACAAGGGGGTCAAACCTACTGAGACATCACATTGTAGTAGTGGTTGGTATTCATCAGCTCGGACTCGGATCAGCATCAACAGGAACACAACACCCGGGTGCACTCACCAAGTTCCAGTGAAGGAGCAGAAACACACATTTACCAGCAGAAACTCCGAAACCAGCAGCAGCAACACAAAGTTATTTACTTTAACTCCGTATTCCATCCCGTGGTGTTGATGTGCACATCTGTGCAGGCTTAGATTGCAAAGTTAAGAAATGAGCAACGTCACTTTCCAGCTGCATGATGCAAGCTGTGGCCACAGCACCGAAGTTTCCTCTAGATCAGGTTTCTGCGTTGTAGTAAAAACCAGTCTGATGTTATTGATCTGGTTTCCACCACAGCACCTCTTTTCCCTCTACATGATCTCTGGATCACACATCCAGGTGATCCCACTCCAACATGTGTCTTCATCCAGCTGGAAGTCAGGCAGGAATCCCGGGCCCGCGTTTGTAGAAACTGTCCTACATTTCATCCTACGAATGAAATGCAGAATGTTTGTAAAATCCAGATTTATCAAACGTATGGAGACTATTTGTTCCAGAGCAATTGCCAACCTGGAGTCCCCAAGAAGCACAGGATCCCCGAGGCTTTGATTCTTCAGCGCTAGTGTGATTTAAATGAAGAGTTGAGGTGGATTTACTTAAGATATTCTTCATATGGGGAATTATTGGTAATAAGCCTAACTTTGGTTTCTATCAAAGGAGTCATTTATGGTGAGAGGCAGATGAACGCAGTGTGGTTACAGCAAGAGGTGGGCGGGGGGTCCACAGCCTTTTGGTCATTGCGTGAAGGAGGTCCTCAGGGAAAGTGGATGGGAACCACTGGTCTCGATCACCTGCTGATGCCTGTTCATGTTCACTTGCATTCAGAAAAGCCCTCATATAGGGCTGTAACCATTAGTCGCCGTTGTTGACGATAAAAATAATCGACAGTGAATTTACCCGTCTACTATTGTCGGCAAAAAAAAAAACAACAAAAAAAACCAAAGAGTGAGACATCGTCTTCTTTCCTATCTCTGCTGAGAGTTGCACATGTGCAATAAAGTCCGCCAGGGGACAAATATGGCGACCGACCAGGGAGCAAAATGGTGACAGAGGACGTCAAAAGTCTGGGATAACTTTACGTTAATCTTACAAAAAAATACATGTGAGATTTGTATAGCGGATCTTGCTTCCAATGATGTACGTCTGCAACGCTCGAACATTTAAAGAGGAGGAAGGTCGGACTTACATAACAACCTCACAAGAATTCAAAGCTGAAAGTGAAACGAGCCATTTATAATAATCATGAGATACATAATCTGATTGGTCGACTCGTCGTTTTAATAGTCGGTGACTAACCGACCATCAGAATAGTCATTAGTTGCAGCCCTACCCTCATATTAACAAACATATATTCCAAAATAAGGTAGAAATGATCCTTAATGCACATGCCCGTTACTTCAGTCATACGTCAACGTAATTAATCCTGTACTTTACGTGAACAGCTTCTACTGTAAGTAAATACTACGCTGCTTATTTCTGTCAGCTTTACTCAGTTATTTAAAACAGAAAATCTCAAACATTACGGACAGTGGAAGAAATGTTGGGACCAGGACTGAACTGGTCTGTATGCGATATAAATGCATCACTTAAGATGTTAAAAGAAGTTCAGATTAAGTTGTATGAGTTTAAAAGGACGGAGAACCCGAACTCGGTAGGACGGCAGCCGTGTTTATTTACGTTTGAAATCAGTTTCTTCTTCTACTGTTTCCAGAGAGGTAATTCTGCTGATGTCAGACTGCTTTATTTAGTTTAAACGTGGTGCGTGTAAACATCATTAAAACTTTCCCTGGTCCACGTGAACAGGTCTGATCGGGGCAGGAACCTGAGAGAAGACATTTTGAACATGGCTAGTGTGACAGAGGAGTGTTTTCCTGTCTGGTTTGCTGGTAACAACATAGTTTGGTCTGATGGTGAAAGAGTCTGCGTTTATATGTGATAAAGTTCTGGTGCTGTGCTGTGTTAAGCCCTCAGCTCTGTCTGTCAGGTACAGGCCCGTGTTGCACTTGAAAAGAAAACAGTTTTCCAGGCGTTATAAAGCGCTCCGTAAAACTGCAGCTAACAGTCAAAAAGCAGGAAATGTGTTTAGAAAACGGTTAATATCTAAATTAAATGTTGTTTTTGTTTGTCATCCATATGCTGTGATGAAATCTGCACCACGCAGATTGTTCTTTTTCTTGTTTCGATTCTTTTTCCGTTTTCTCCTCCTCCAGTCTTTATCATGTCTCCGTTCTCTCCTCGGCCTGCTTTGTCTCTGGTTTTCTTTCTCTTGGGAGGGTTTCCATCTTTTCCTCTGCTCTATTTCTATCCCTCTCTCCGTCTTCTCTGCTCCCCTCATTTTCCCTCTTTCTTTTTCCCTCCTCCACCTCTCCCTCTCTTGGAGTGTGTTTCCAATCTGGAGCGCCCGGATCAGATTACTCCGGGAGTCTCGGAGGCTCTCTGGCAAGGTGGCAGTGGTGGAGGAGGGATGGAGGGAGGAAGGAGGTATGGAAGGAGATCAGGTTTCACATCTCCAGCGCTCTCCTCTGTCTGCCTCGCCTCCCTCCTCCTCCTCCTCCTCCTCCCCCAGCAACCTGGAGACAGAGTGGCTGAGTCTGGGAGGAAAACATTCAATCCACCCCTCCTCCTCCTCCTCTTCCTCCTCCATTCTTCCAGCCTCTCTGCTGCAGCACAGCAGATAAGTAAAGGCAGTAAATGGTAGCTGAGCGCACTGAGGGACGATTCTTCACCTCCTTTGCTGCCCCCTCTCTCTGCAGAGATATTTTATATCCTGCTTTCGTTCTCCTGGATGTGTGGCAAAGGTGAAACTGCTGCAGGGAGACGAGTGAAGCTCAGGATCAGAGTCAGGAGACGCCTCTCAGGTCAAAGCAGCTCTGGCTGACGTTAAGAACTTACAGAAAGATCTGCTGACTTGTTTTGTTTGGACTCAGTTCAGAGGGAATAGAAATGTTTTTGACCGGTTTCAGAGTTGAAGAAGAAACCTAAATAACATTTTACTCTGCATGGTTACTGGAGTTTATGGGGAAAAAATCCATCCAACCATTTTCTATCCCGCTTATTCCAATTCAGGGTCAAGGGGATCCCAGCGTTGTCAGGCCAGATGCGGGGTAGACCTGGACAGGTCGCCAGTCCATCACAGGACCAGCGATTAACTTGATGCACTGATGGCGCATGGTTTCAAACCAAGTACATATCTCACTGTCACAGTGTCTGCTGGCCCAAACTGTGCTATAAAAATCCACATTTTACCCACTGACTGTTGTCTTCGTCACTTTTATTAAAAGCCCTTAAATTTTGTTTAGATTTTTTTTCTTTATTGTTATAAAGTTTATATTTATTTTTGGTGGTGCGGCGGTTTGCACCGCACCCTCACAGCAAGAAGGTCGCCGGTTCGAGCCTCGGCTAGGGGGAGGTTTGAACCTGGGGGGCGTGGCCTTTCTGTGTGGAGTTTGCCTGTTCTCCCCGTGTATGCGTGGGTTCTCTCCGGGTTCTCTCCCTAGGAGAGAGTGTGTGTGTGAATGGTTGTTTGTCTATATCTATGTTGGCCCTGCGACAGACTGGTGACCTGTTCAGGTGTTCCTGCCTCTCACCTGCTAAAATGCTGCGATAGGCTCCAGCTCAGCCGCCACTCGTAATTAACTAAGCGGTCAAGATGATGAAAGAATGAATTTATTTTTGCATAGATTTTATGTTTTTTTTCTACAATTTCAGACGCCATCTCAATGGCAGCTGCTGCAATTTCGTCATGCACTGAAGTATGATTAAGTATTGAGTACTGTGAGTACCTTCTGTTACCAAGTACCCATATAAGTACTAATAAATCCCATTACAGTTCACTGGTGAGGAGTGTGGACCAGAAAGTCAGATGGTAGGATAGTGTGGTTTAATTGTGTGATATATCAAATGGGCCATCCTGCAGCCATCCTCGGTCCAGATCCAGACCCAGAACCTGTCCCACATGGACCTGGACCTAACATAAAATCTGATGGGATGCTCTTATTTTGCCAGGCGCAGCTTTTCCAGTTGTCAGAGTAGTGGTCAGGAAACACGCAGACTAATTACACGTGACTTAAACCATCCCACAAGAGTCCCGGTGGTAAACTCTGCATTACAACCAAAACGCCGGTAACAGGATGGTAGGAGAAGGAAAGCCAGCTAGCTCAAACAAAGGGAGAGCTGCAAACGACTGAGAAAGGTGGCGGTGTTGCCAAGTCCGCCGGTTCTTAACGACTTCGGGCTTGTTTTCCTGTCAGGCGCAGGTTGCAGGTTCATGGGATGGCTTTCCTGGGTGTAGTTCCTCTTTTGAAACCCTCTTGATTCTCTCGCAGCTCTCCACAATAAAGCAGCAACCCGTGGATGCGGAACGGGAAATGTGAACACAGCAGTCCCTTTTTTCCCCCCTAAGAAATAGCGTCAGCAGCCCTGTTTCCTTGGTTACTGGCGCTGTCCAGCACGCCCCTAGCAACACACGTGCACAGCTTCACATGACAGAGCAACAGTGACAATGCCCGCAAACAAGTCAATATGTCAGATATATAAAAAAAGTAGAAAAAAAGCTCACCATGCCACAAACCTTCTTATCCACAACGCGGGTGGAGGAGTTAATGTGTAAAAAATGAACATGTTAATTCCACAGATTAAGCTCTTTGTATTATCACGGTAATTTTTACAGCCCTAGTTTTTTCATGTTATCAGGTTCTGTAGTATCAGAACACTTTTATAAATACAGTGCACGAGTACACAGACAAAGTATCGGGCCAGTACTACCAGTGCGTCCTACCATTAACATGCATGACTTTGGACTGTGGGAGGAAGTCTGAGAACACGTACACGGGGAGGACATGCAAACTCCACGCACCGTTCGAGCTGTGCTTCATTTCCTCTCACCGGCGACAGGTTGAGCTGAAGGTTGTAGATCACACGTTCATGCAGTCGACTCAGCGGCTTTCTGGAGCTTCTGTCTTCTAACGAGATTTAACCCAGTCTTAATTATTCTCTGTGTAAAGAAGTTTAGTAGTTCACGTTTTTCTTTCCAGAAATCTAAAAAAGGTACAAAATGCTCTGCATGATTTTTAGTCCAACTTTGATATGAGATTGAAAACATGTTTTTTTTCCTAGGTTTCCCAACCGTACTTTAACCATGCCGTGTGGATGTATGCACGTCTTGGTCTTTATGTAGAAGCAACTTCTTTTTCCCTTATCACACCATAGTTCAGAGATTTGTTTGTACGGTCACGTTCTCCCAGTGCACCCCAGTTAACCCTTATCCAGCTATCCTGGATCAGTGGGTTTGTTTTCCTGGCCATCAGCACAGTCAGAAAAATGTTTGGATATGTTCGCTACACTTCATGGATCTGTTTCATTAACAGTACGACGCTGGCTTTGTGGGGAGACTGCAGCTAAAAGATGTTCCAACACTAAAAGGATCTGAGTCTGAACCTCGAGCTCTAGAGAAACTGAGATGTCTGCGTTGTGTTGGTATTCGACATCAACGGATTTTAGTCCAGACTTCATGGGTACGTGAGTGAAAAGGCAGCTAAGGAAGCTAGCAGGACTTTGTGTTACTGCATTTCCACTGGATGACTGAAAATCTTGGTTGGTTCTACATCTGATCAGAAACATGGCGTTCCTCACACAGTAGCCGTAGTTAGCATTTACCTTCCCCCACCCAGGAGAAAGCTCTCTGGAGTTATGATCGGTTCAAAGCTAACTGACAGGCACCCTGAATTAAAAAGGACCTGAATGGAAATGATCGTGCTGGGCCCACTTTGACGAGCTGTGGGACTCTTAAAGCTGCTGGGCTCTGTGGGGCTTATCGGCGTGCACGGCTTTTCTTTGCTTTCTTGAGTAGATTGTGGTCCTTGCAGGGCGTCGGTGGTTGACAGCAGAAAGATGATCCGGGTTGGGAACTGAAATTTCATCAAACTGTAGGGAGATCAGTGAAAATGAAAATCAAATTGTGGAAACGGTTACTGATGGAGAGTTGTGATGGTAAAAATCTGTCAACTGGTGCTATATTTGTTTCAAGTTCAGGCTAACCACCATGCTACAGTAGAACAAAGTAGAAGCTGGGTTTTTAAACGAGCTAAATTAGCTGTTGTCAGATTGCTAACAGGGTTAAAGATGAGTTCATATGCAGTGATTTGTTTCCTCTGAGCGCATCAAGCTATTGAAAAAATGTGAATTAGTAAGCTAACGAACCAGAATTAGGTTTGGAGACGCTAGCAGCAGAATAAATCTGGATCTAACAAGTAGCTTCCTGACCGGGCTGAAACAAACTAAAGACTGTAGTCATCCTGATTTTACTTTGTTTATTCAGAGCCCAAATAAGCCATCTGTGAAGGAATGGTTAAGCTAGTTGCAGCTAGCTACCTGGCTACAACAGCTAGCTTTGTCACAATCTGGGAAAAGTCAAGGAAAGGACATGCAAAGTATCAGCAGGATAGGATTTATACGTGAAAAATCTGTACGCAGCCTGTAAGGCCGATGCAAGTCAGTGTAGAGGACAGCTAAGAGCCACTCTGGAAGCCTCGGATGTTTCTAGATCCTGACGCCTTATATTAAAGTTGTTTCCGGGTTTAAATGCTGTGATTAAACGAATAAGATCCTAGAAGCGTTCGCTAAAATGCTTCATGTTGCTGAAGATGGTATCTATAACCTCTGTGACAGAGATTCAGCAGCATGTCTTTGTGACCACCAGCTGAATTTATTGGTCAAAACGGACAAAGAAATGTTGAAATGGCCTCTTTTGTTCAGGTCTACTGATGGCTTTTTGGAGTGAAAGTGACTTAGTTTTACTCTCATAACTACAGGCCCCGGCATTGTTTTCACATCCTGCAGAAAAGTTAAAAAGCTCCAAACTGGATTGAAACTTCTGACACCAAACAAACAGCTCTTCATTTGGCCTGATGTCAGCTGAAGGTCGACTCAGCCTCCACGTCCACTGTCTCCAGTTGTCCTTTAATGGTATTGATCTCTGCTTTAAATACACCCAGCCCATCCCGGTGAATAATTCAGCTAGCCTCGCCACAGTGGGAGCGTTCCTGCTGGCTCGGGAGGGGATACGAAGAGACGAAGGCCGACTCAGAGTTGGACGTTTTCCTTTGTCACCATCCAGTAAAACGTGCCCATCCAGACTGAAAAAATCTGAATGTTCCTCGGTGCTCTGATGTCAGTCTTTCTGCATCTTTGAGTGTATCTAACAAAGTGGAAATGAAGCTACTGTCATTAACTTATTTTCCTGTTTCTTTTGGTAGAAAGTGGGACTGAAAAGCAGCTTGTTATGTATTTTTTATATAAAACAGCCTGTAGAAGCTCACACCTTTAATCCTAGTCAGCATGCAGACCGCCTCAGTTGTCAGATTATATCAAATGCATCAGACAAGTGCTAAGAACTTTTTTTTAATTAATTCATCTCATTAACCAATTAAACTCATGTACATGTGGAAGCTGAAGCTTTTAATCCCAGCCAGCATGCAGACTTCTTGGTTTTATTATTCTGGCATTTTGGTGTCTGTCTTGCTCACATCTCCAGTTTAAAAGGTCTTGCTATGGGAAGATGAGCCTTCAGATTGGCTTTTTTAAGCTTGGAATGGGAAATAAAACCTTTCTGATTAAGATGAAGAGACTTTATTGTCATTGTTTCCTTGGTGACAGTGAAATAGCAGCGACAGTAATTAAGAGAAAAGAACATATACAACTAAAAGTACACTAAAAGCGAGCTAGAAAGTAGCAGCACGCAGTGTTAAAACGATCCAAGGCTGATTCTGGTTAATGAGCTGAAGTATTTGTTTAGTACATCGTGTTTGGAAAAACACCATGAAAAAGAGGATCACCGATAAGAAGGCTTGAAATCTTTGCTCACATGAATATTTTGTGTTTTAAGTAGAAAGTTTGGTGTTTTAACGTCTCTCAGAGGTCTCATGTCTTCAGACTTCTGGCTGCTCAGACTTCCTTCATTCCTTGCAGGGATTTGCTTTTCCTTTCTCAGTAATCCTCCTGCCTGATTGGTGCAGTGATCCCTCTGAATGTCTGTGGCCCCTGACCCCCATCCTGACCCCTGACCTCAGCATCCTGAAGTCCCCTCAGCTCCACCTGGAGTCAAGCATCTGACTGGCTTCAGTGTTCAGATGTGAGGAACGTTTCTTTCCTTAGATGTTGCTTCCAGATGTTTGCAAACTCCGACCTGCTGTCATCCGATTAAAGCTCAACAAACCTTAATTCTACTCAAAATAGATACTGAAAATATATTTTTAAACAGAACTATATTCCATTTTTTTACAAAAATATTCTTATAGATTGATGCCTGGTATAATCTTGGTTGCGGTTTTGTTTAGTTCTGCATATTTTCCATTTGATTTTGACTCTTTTCATAAGAAAAACCTTAAAAAAAATCTTATGCAAAATGCACCATAAAAGCGTCGGCATGAAACCAACGGCATGCAAAGCAAGTTGCTCCTGAAAAGCCAACCCAGGTCACAGCAAGAAGACCTGCTGCATCGTTATTTAGTCTGATTTGTTAAAAACAAATCATCCTTAACGGTTTACGTTAACTCGTTTTTCTGCTGTCTTTTTATGCATGAAAATGCTGAATTCAGATGTATTTTAGTGGAGATTAGAAACATCCAGATCGGGCTGGGCGATAAATCGAGTAAAATCGATGTGTCCTAAGATGTTTTACGTTGGACGAACAGAGTAAAAACTGCTCCAGTTGGGGGGTTGGATTATGGTCGTGGAAACACTGGTTTTTACTACGTGGTCACTGGTTCAGAATGAAAAGATTTTTAACAGAAAAATCACAGTGAAGTTAAATTTAGTTTGCTAAAATCCTGCTGGCGGCTTTATGCTGATAATGTTGAAGATCTCAAAACATTGAGTTATACGTGGTGTGTCGGGATTAAAAAAACAAATGGGATGTCGGGTACAGAGCAAATGGCAGCGTTTCTCCAGCCAAAGTTTTGACTGTGTTTACATGAATATGATCATTCTGAGAGATTTACATCTTCTAAAAGCCGTGTTTACAGACACACAAGTTCTTCACACGGACCCTGAACATGCTAGTCCCATCATGGCGTGTTTACAACGCATCACGTCTAAACAGAATAAATCAGCTGTCTGGAAGTGAAAACCCCGTATTCCACATGATGATCAGAGCAACCTTCCAAGAGCTACAAGATATTTTACATACGTGTCCATTTCCACATGTGTAGTAATCCTGACATGGGAACTGACTGAGCTCATCACAAAAACTGAATTACGTTACACTGACGTTACAGACTTGCCGGGTAAGAATCATTTCTACCCAGATTTTGGACCCGTATCGATCTGCATTAGATTTTAATCCAGACGTGTGATCGGATCAGAACCTTCCTATTGGTATGTTTACACAAGCAGTTTTATTCCTGTCAGGCTTTTATTCTGAAAAGCTGCCGTCCACGTGAACATGGCTGATGATTTCCATCTGACTGGGACTCCCTAACTTAAGGTCTGAATAGTTTCATAGTTATTTTAATGAATTAAAGAGAAAACAGTGTAGTGTAGAAATCTGCGTGATGTCTGGATGTTTTCATGTAAACGGCAGACAGCTGCTTCAGGAACTGGAGTGTTGATGGTTTGTGTCGTCCTGGTTGGTGTCAGACATTCAGAGCGCTGATACAAATCTGTTTTGTTGTGAACAAACCTCTCAGGTCAGTCTGAGATGCCTCAAAAGCCCGAGTGGAAACAAACGGACAACTGAGCAATCACCCAGTTTGTTTGGAAGAGCTGTGAAAACAGTGTGTGGAAAGTTGTCATAATTTGTCTGGCTCGACATCGTAGACTGGTGTTTCTGTTGGTTAACGACCAGAAGTCTGTCGGGTTGGAGGGAAAATACACAACCACGCTGCTCTGGACCAGATTTACTCAGCATTACTTGGTTTTATGTTCTTGGCTGTACTGCTGGCTGCAGCCACGATAAAACATCTAGCCAGTACCCGAAGCTCATGCCCGAGTTTTCCCACTGAACCGGGCTCCTGTAAATGCAGCGCTGCTCCCTCCCTCTCTTTCCATATCCTCCTCTGTGGTCTTTAATTTCAATTTGCTCTGACTGCTGGTTGACTTTGATGACATTAGCCTCTCCTCCCAACCTCCACACTCATCCTCAGCTTTCGTCTTCCTCTGTTGGTTTTGGGATCTGCTGCAATCAGAAATCTAAACGCTCCCCTTCTACTTCCTGCCAGAGGCCTTCCCGCCTGCAACTGAACCACCACACACAGGCTCAGCCGGCTGGTTTGGGAAAATGCTGCCGGTCTGTTCTAGTAGTGTTATAAAAAGATGGGAATTTTTACTTGTTTCCTGGAAACAAAATGCTCATTTTGGACCAGAGCAGCAACACACAGGAGCAAATAAACCCGTGTTTTTGGCCTTTGTGGGTCAGGATTTCACATATTCCACTGATGCCTGTTGTGTTACAAAGCAATGCTGCTCCACAATATTTACTTTACTACGAGGCTGTAAAGCCATGTGTAAGAAATCCTTCTACAAACCAGAGCCCAAAGGTTTCCAAATCTAATCAGCACACAATTTATTCCCAGTAGAACACACAGGCATTTTACATGTGATGGAAAATATGAGCTGATAGTGAATCTGATGTAACAGCACATCTGGAAAAAGTAGTTCCAGGGTGGTGTTCGGCACGGTGTAAAAAATAGTTCCAGTGTGATGTTCAGCATGGTGTAAAAAGTAGTTCCAGGGTGATGTTCAGCATGGTGTAAAAAGTAGTTCC
>JBAGKP010000018.1:29435529-29447352 GCA_037177255.1 Melanotaenia maccullochi
GGTATCGGCCGATACTCAACCCTCTATATCGGTATCGGTATCGGAAGTGAAAAAGTGGTATCGGGACAGCCCTAGTTTCCAGCTCTGTCTTTATGCTGAAGCAGCTTTGGGCCATAAGCACAGAATCAAGACTTACTGATGGATTTCTGTTCACATCGTCCAGATGGGGAACAGAACAGTAGTTTTCTTTAGTTTTTGTTCTAGTGCACCTTGCTTTTGTTTCAACTGAAGCACTTTGAATGGTGTCGTACATGAAATGTAAACCTACTTTGTCTTATCGCCAGCTGGTGGACTGTAGTGTGCCGAGGGATACTCTGCTGGCTCTGTAGGCAGATGGGCTGAAAACAAGTAAAGATGTTTATCTCGCTGTCTCTTAAATTCATGTCAGCTTAATAGAAGGAGCTTTGTTTGGTTTGTCAGCAGCACCTTCATACAGGCAAGTTGTTGTTTATCAGAAACGCAGCTCAGAGCCTGAAGAGACCAACCTGCAGAATAAGAGATGCCAAGAAGCAGCGTTATCGCAGTCTGACACAGCAGTTGTTTCATTTCTACTTTTTCCTGTTGCCATGGTGCTTTCAGGAGTTTTTTTCCTGTCGTGGGGTTTTTCCGTCAGAACGTGAGTGAGCGTTGAAAAGCAGATTGCTGCTTTTATTTTAGCACGGGGTGACTGGAGTTGTCTGAGTTTCAGACCTTCAAACAGAGCCGGCCAGTCTGCAGCACAAAATCATTCCCATATGTCCTTCTACGTTAGCCCCCCCAGCTCACGCTGCAGCCTGGCTCGGATCAGACCGGCCCGGCTCAGGTTACAGCTTTCTGGTCCAATCGTTCACAGATGGCAGCTTCAACAGATAGTTTAGATTCTCCAGAAAGGAGATAAACTGTCACAGATTTGGTTTTCTAATGGATCATGTCTGAACTGGTCTCCGTCTGCGGCCACGTCGGCTCCGTCAGAGCAGTATAACATCCAGAGGTGGATAAACTCCTCCTCCGTCCTCGCACTGCTCCCTGCCATTATTTTGTGAACCCATAACTTAATATTTGGAGTGTGTGTGTGCTCGTTAGTGTGTGTTTTAGTTTCAGCTTTCTGTTTTTGTCCAACACACTCCGGACCACCTATAATGTTTCTCTCATGCACGGCCTTGTGGCCTGGCTGCAGTTTCCAGGGCGATACGGTGGATGAAACCATCCGGCCTCCCTGCACACAGTCCATTTTCTGGCTGGACCACCCACGCAGGACCCGAGCTCTATCTGCTGCCACGAGGAAAGTTGACCGACTTCCAGTATTCCCAGTTTCCACTCCTTCATACTGGGATGCTGCAGCAGAAAGTGTTCTGGGAAAAATAAATAGTGAGAGCCAGATGTGGCCGGATGCCACAGGGTGTTCAGGGTGGATGATTGGCAGGATCAGAGGGCGGAGCTTTACATTATCGCAGTATGTCATGAAAGCAACACAGAACTTTTCCTCTTTGAGGTCGGATGTTATGCAGAAATTAGTTTTTTCTAAGTTTCTATGGTTTGTTTTGTTTTTTTAATAGTTTATAAATGTAGCCGTTAATTAGTCAGATGCATTCAGTCGCACTTAAAAAAATTCAACTAAGATATTGTAAAATAAAAAATAAAAAAAGGAAATTAAATAAAAAACAAAATAAAAATTGTCCAGTGAAATTCTAATTGGCTGTGGATCAGTAAAGTTCATTTAGAGCCGTGAATCTGACTTACCTGGACAGGTGAGCTGTTGGACCAACAGTCCTGGGACTTTTAATAGCTGGTTATTTCCTGACTGGTTTAACTGGGAGGACTGATACCGGCTCTCCATGTGATTTATGGTTCTGTTGTTTTTATGGTTCAAGTGTGTTTGTTTTATGACTCAGCT
Organism: Melanotaenia maccullochi; assembly: GCA_037177255.1. Taxonomy (NCBI): domain Eukaryota; kingdom Metazoa; phylum Chordata; class Actinopteri; order Atheriniformes; family Melanotaeniidae; genus Melanotaenia; species Melanotaenia maccullochi. The sequence continues at coordinate 29,437,403 of JBAGKP010000018.1, forward strand.
TCATGACAAAGTGATGGATGGATCCGTTTCTATGGTGATTTAGAGTCATTTAAGTCCTCCGGAGCCTGCACCAGGTTGACTCGTTTCATGACGTTGTGACCAGAATCAGCGTCCGTCTGTAAGGCAGTGATGCCTCAGTGCATTGTGGGTAATATCTGCAGCTGTAACATGATCGGTGAGGAGCTGGTCCTGTAGTTAGCAGCAGCTCTGCTTGTCTTCTAATGGACTTTAATGAAATTAAGCTTCACTGCTGCCCACAGTAAGTTTAGTTCTAGACTGTTATGAACCAAATCTTAGCCATGAAGACTGTTTTCAGATCAAGATGTTTATTTAAAGTTTAGTTTGTCTGCTGCTCCTACACTGAAACAGCTAACTTTATTAAGTAAAGTAATAAAGACAAACATTCCTACCGGATAATCTTCCTCTTCATCTGTAGTGACATCAGCAGTAAACTGGGTTTATTCATAGCACATGGTCGCAGACGGAGGACATGTTCTACATTTAGACCAGCAACACCATAACTTCACCAGTCTGAGTCTTCTTTTCTTGTTCAGGGTCTATTCAGATGAACCTGCTTCCAGTTAAACAAAATGTTTCTTCACACCCGTTACTTAACTCCTTTAATCCCTGTGGTAAGGTTAAGATAAACCTCCTAAACAGTAGGGGTGGGCCATGTTCAGTACCTCACGACTCTGGCTACGATTTCAATATTAAATAATTATCAGGATTTTTAATGCATCTCTTTCCCCCATTCCTACTTCCCACCTCTAAATCCATTTGGTATCCATTAATTCATATAAACAAACATCTCCACTATCTTTTATTGGTGTCAAACCATAAAAAATTTCGTTGCGAGTGCAGTGGTTCCCAGACTTTTCCTACAGGGCCACATTTTCATCAACAAAATTAATGTCTCCGTCCTTCAAACACCACTATGGACATGCCAGTATCTTTATGAAATGTCACGATCAACGACAACGTTGCATTTAATTTTAAATAGTTCGTCGTGTCGTGACGTCCTTACTTGCTTGATACAGAGTGAAAGGTGGATAACATTATAAAAACGATTTAGGATAGAGTTACTTGCTTGATACACATTTAATGATCAGAGTAAATGGTGGATAATTTTTCTTGCAATAAAAACGATCTGTGGACTTTGACTGTTTGAAACAAAACGTGGCATCATCCTCTGGACACACACAAGCTGTAAGAGCTGCACCCGCTCTCTGAATGTTAAGCAATCATCTCCCTTCCCTCCACTGATCAGGTCTAATCTGACCTGCAGCTGACCGACCGAGCTGCAGGATACCATGACAACACGTCACAACGAAATAGTCCACTCAGCTGCTCTTGTGAATAACTTAGGATTTTAATGGTGAAAAACAACATTAATGTAATAATAAATTATTTAATATTTCTTTCTTTCGTGACCATGGTATTAGCGGGACAATGCCCTTCGAGGTGTCCATTATCAGAAATTAACGGACGATTTTGTGTCGGACGGTTCACGGTTGCTTCGTTGGGCAATATCCCTTACTTGTAGCATCTAGGGCTGCAGCGATTAGTCGACAACAAATTTAACCGTCAGCTATTGTCGGCAACAAAAAAAAACCCTAGAGAGTGAGACATTGCATCAACTTATTAGCATCCACTTTAGGGGAGTGGACCAGTCTCCTAAGTCCAGTCCTCAAGATCTACTATCCTGCAACTTTTGGATGCAACCCTTCCACAACGCACCTGAATCAAATGACTGGTACGTTACCAGTCTGCAGAGCTGAATGACACATGGATGAGGGAATTGAGCCATTTGATTCAGGCGTAATGGGGAAGGGTTGCATCTAAAAGTTCCAAGATAGCAGATCTTGAGGACTGGACTTGGGCACCCCTACCCTAAAGTGTCCGTGCAGCACACATGATTTTTATGTTCCTGCCACTGTTAATTAGGAGTTAGCAGGAAAACTTGGTTCAGGATGGATTGGATAGTACTCGCCCTGGGGTGTCGGTTAGGACACTAATGACATGAGGCAGGATGCAGCTTAACAGTTTACTGAAGGATTCTTAAATACAGCACAACAATGCAGCAGGCCCGCTGTATAGCAGCTATTTAGGCTTGAGGTATTTAGGTAAAGTGTGCAAAGTGGTCTGGAATTAACAGAAAAAAACATAAACACCAATCAGCATAGGAGCGCATCATTATAGACAATAAATCTGATATTATACTGCTTATGCAACAATAAACCTTCACTATACAGACCATTAGATTACACCATTAGACCAGAACAACACGCTGGTATAATCAAAACATGAACAGAAAAACGCACCGCGGCACAACGGGCGGCATATTAGCCAACATGACCTATATTAAATAACAGGCACGCATCATAACATTATTCAGAACATCAGGGAAATTACATAGAACCTACTACCTCTTCATGCACGCACTCACACACAAGGAAATAGTCCGTGGACGAGGGTGAACAGCAGGTGGAGGAACAAACGTCGTTCGAGGGCGAAGGCGAAAGGATGAAAGAAATAAACTTTGTCTTCTCCGGGCGCTTATTCCCGCCGCTGCTCGTTCGGCTGAGCTCGTGTCCGCTCGGGTGCTGTCGGGACAGCGGTGGACTTTATTACAGCCACACTTTGCAGCAGTATTCCTGTTACTTAATTATTATGAAAAATAATATATTTTGAACATTTATAAATGGTAATCAAATCGAGACGTTTCGCATCGCATGGAATCAAATAAAAAATTAATCAGGTCCCCCCTACGAAATCCCTAATCTAAATGAAGAATGCATCTACATTAATCACGTTCATGTTCTTGGTATCTAGGGACCTCAGAGGATGGATTCCTGTTGCTTTGCCTGAGTAAAATTACAATGAAATGGAGGAGAAGCGTGTTTTTCCCTGTCAGACAGAGGATAACATCATGCTAACACATGTCAGTGATCCTTTCTTCAAACTTAAATGTTTGACCTAAACTAAACTATTAGTCTGATTTTTGGGAACATAAACTTCTATAACATGGTTTTCAGCTCTTATGAGGACCGATGGGGCTGAAAGGGTTAAAATCAGGTCATGTTGTTTTTATTTGTGTCTTGGTGAAATAATCAGAAATTGTTTTATTTCTCACAATCACCACCCTCTCCTCCTGATTTATTAAAATCACATCTCACATTGTGTGTTTTGTTCTCTCAGCTGATCGAAGCTGAGTTGAATGTTTACAGACAGCAAAAACCATCCGTGCAGCACCACACGAAGTTAACAGATTGTGTTAACTGTGGCAGAGATGAAACCTCACGTGACCGAGGCAGAAAGGTGAAGATACTCAACCAATCAGAATATTTTTTTAAGTTTTATACATTTACCTTCCATACAGGCTGAATGAACGGGATGCAAATATAAACACCCTTAAAATCGCTACTGCTGAATTATGAAGGTATTTATATGAGCAACAGGTAACCTTCCCATTTCAGCATTACAGGGTTAGCATGACACGTGACAACGTGATTTAACCGTTAGACCGTGTGTGTGTGACTTCCCAGCATGTAGACTGTGACCGTGACTACATGCTGGGAAGTCACGTCACAATTCAAACTTTATCGCCGACTAATTTTCCATAAATGACTGAAATGTGGTGATAAAAACAGTCAGGACAGAAAAAGTAAAACTTTTTAAAATGTCCTGATAAAAAAAACAGTTTCATTCTGTGGCGTCGCGCTAAATGTTCTTAAAGTTCTTAACGTGTGGGTGTTAATAAAACCTACAATGAATACTGGATCTGTTTCAAGTCGTAATACAACTCGTAATACCGTAACACATTACATTAAGGAAGAGATGGACAGACAGATGGAAGGCGGATCTATGGATGGATGGTGGACGGATAGAGACTTACTTACATTTATTGATCCAAAAGCTGGGAGATGAGTGGTTGCACAGCACGCATTGGTGGGGGTCAGCCGTGCACGTTCCTGCGATGTACATGTCGTTCTCGGCTCAACATCGCAGCAGGAGATGTTAGCTTCTTCACGCTGGAGCGCGGGTGTCCGTCTTCGGACTTCTTGTCAGCGTGTTTTCTGACATGCGGTCTGTCCGCGGCGCTGGTGGAGTGCATTCACTTGTGTCGGTGTGTGTGTGTGTGTGTGTGTGTGTGTGTGTGTGGTTGCATCAGACCGAAACTCTGAGTGTGACAGAGAGAGCAGCTATGACCTGCTGCCATGTAAATCAGATAAATAACTTCAGACTGTTTTGTTTTTAATAAAAGACAAAAAGTATAAAACCTGTTCTAGAGGAAACGGAACCTGAAATGGCTTCTGCTCTGACTTGACACTGTTTAGAAAACCAGATCAAAGTGAATTAACTTCACCTTGTTGGGGGCGGGGCATCTTGTGTGGAGGGCGGGGCGACCGCCAACATTTTGGTAGGGAATACACGGCATAGTTTTAGTTGGTTGTACTGTTCTGCAGAGTAACGCTGTAACTTGTCGTTCAAACAGAAAACACTAAAATTTAACTTACTGTAAAATATTAAGAGAATGATTCCAAACAAGGCAGGTAAACTGTTTTAAAAGTGAAATAAAAAGTTAGAGTAAACTCTAAACTGGCAGATTATACCTGAGACTTCAGAGGGTTCATGTTGTGGTCAGACGAAATGTAAAGATTGGCTGGATTTGTGTTGATGGTTTCCATCACAACATCGAGACTTTGACTGAAATTCACATTTAATGACGTGATGATGTGGAAAAACCAACCAGAATCGGCCTGGAACCATCATCTGGTTAATGGCGATCCATCAGCTCCGCTTCCACAGAGGATTATCATCCTTTTCATCTCTAATACAGATTATTTCACTTCTTGTTGGCATGTAAAATCTCAAAACAAGAGGAGCAGGTGATTATTGATTATTGAAATGATTACAGATCATTTTCCAGATATTCTGTTATGATTTTAGTCTTTATCAGCTGAAATTTCTTTGTGAAAATAACCCAGTTACCTCTGACAACCCACCATCTGACATAAACAAAGCACCTTGTAGGAGCTCACCTGTGGTTTAATAGATGAAGCAACGCTCTGTCAGAGTCGGGGGTTCAGTTCCCACTGCTTCCGAGCCAAGCGTCTGTCTGGGAAAGAAGAAAAAGGAGTGTTTAAGATGAATTTTTTGACAAAAAAAAAGATGATGAAGAGCAGGATTAGGAGGAGAGAGGGAAGCTGCAGATGCAGGGAGGAAGAGGCCCGCACTGCCGATGGCCTCGGCTCGGGGTATTCTGGGTATTCTTATGCTAATCCATCGCAGGGGAAGAGGCACAGAGCAGCCAAGCAAACAATGGCAGTGGAGCCAGAAAGTCTGGCCTGCAGTCTCCCAGACCCTGAAAGGCATGTCGGGCAGGGCGCCGACACCAACGGGAGGCTGCCGCAGCACCCAGAGGCCCGCCTGCAAGGAGGGGCCCCCGGATGGGACGAGGAACCAGGCCAAGATGGAGGGAGAGAGAAATGAAAAGCATGATGGAAAACTGGAAGAAGAAGAAACGGAGAGGGGAAGGAAATGGGGAAACAGAAATCAGTGAATGGAACAAGGGAAGAAAAGGGCTGTAAGATGAGGAGTCCGGGAGGGGGTGGAATGAAGAGGGAGAACAGAAGGAAACGAGAGACCAGAATGGGAATGTGATGGAGAGGAGGATGGAGATGATGTCGGAGCATTTTCTGGCTGCTGGAGTTTAATTAATCAGTGCAGGTTGGTTCTGGGCCGGATGTCCACAATTACACAACAAAAAGTTGGGAATTTTCAACTTTTGGGTGAGGTTTACAGAAAACGTGAAAAGCTCATTTGCTAAATTTGTACATTAGTTTTTAAAATTAACAAAAGTTGGTGCAACACTGATGTTATAGAGTGGATGGACAATATGATGAGGACTGTTTAGATACAAGCTGTCATTGGACCAGAACCTTTAGATCCTGTTTACACGACCTTTCCTTGCAAAACCCCAAATTTTTCCCTTTGCATTTCTGAAAAAGTTGCGTTTAAACAGCTGCAGAGTGAAAGTCAGACTGGACTGGAAATGATGCATGTGATGCCAGACCTTTAGTGGTTGCTGACCGGCAACGTGTGCTCCGCATACTCATCAGACCCGCAAACACACATCTAGCATCTGTAATCTACGTTTTACTTTAAAGTCACAGTTCTCCCGACGACGCGCTCCATCATCGGTTCATGTGGCAGCCATCTTGCTTCGTACCTGTACTGTGAGATCTGTCCAGCCAGTAAAAGTCTCATCTTGACTCTTGTTCTGTCTCTTTTCCCCTCTTACTCCGATAATGTCCTCTTGCGTTGCCACGGTGCACGTTCAAAACGGCCGGTTTGTTTACATCCGTTTGCCAGCGGTGAAGCGAAACTTCAACGCCGCAGTTTGTTGCTTAATCATCTTCTTCTGCTATAAATCAACAGCTGATCATTCAGAAGTTTAGAGAAAGTCAAATTAATAATAAGAAGAATTTTTTACTTTAATTCCTGGTTAAGAGCGAGCTCTTCACTTTGTTGGTGGAATTCTCATCAGCGGCTCCTCATGAGACCCGTGTGATGAAGCTGGTCCGGAGAAAAGACCGGGGGGCTTATCTTATTATTGTAGTAGAAACTGAGAAGCATCGACTTCATTATTAGCAGCACATGTCCAAACAGCGATAGTTGGATTATCTGTGATCACAAAGAAAACTTAACTAAAGATTCAATAGAGATGAAGAGTCTCAGACCAGCAGCTCACCAGGGAAGAAGCCGGAACATGATCAGTGGAACATGTTAACACCCAGTCATGGATGGGAGAAAAAATACTGTTAAACACCATAAAACTGCTCACAAACCGTTAGAGAGACTCTAACATCCACTGTAACCCATACAGGAGAACCTGATTTTAAAAACACTTTGGGGAGGGGTAGCCTAGTGGTTGCACAGATGGGCTTCAGTATGGAAAACCTGGGTTGAAGTCCCTGGAGAGCCAAACTCAACCCTCCACAACTGACCCTGGGCACCGAAACGTGGCAGCCCACTGCTCTCCAGTACGTCTAGAGACGAGTCAAACTCAGAGCCAAACTTCTTAAATATACATTTATTTATTTAATCAGCTTAAAAAATGAACCAATGAGCAGAAATCGTTTGGGTTGGTAACTGACAAACTGTTTTGAAAGAATGAATTGATGATTGGCCAGATTCAAAGGTGAAGCAGGAAAACAGCCGGAGTCGATCCCTCCACCTCACTTTGCTCCATCTCTGTCCAGCAGCAGCTCTGATGCCAATCTCCCTCATTACTGCAGTGATTTGAGGAGCTGTCGCTGTCCGCCCATCAGGCCTCAGTGTGGTTTATTTAATCTGCCGCCATTCTTTCAGAGCGTGAAGTGGAGACACACTAAGGCTTGATTATCAGTGTCTGGCCCTTCATGCTGCTCTCCATCCCTGGGGGCAATTATTAATGTCCGTGTTGCTTTACAGGCCATAAGCAAATGAACTTTTCTTCATTCCTGAAACAAAATATTAAAACTGGAACGTCTACAAACAGTCCAGAAATCAGAGGCATGGGGCCACGGCCACAGGTGGGATCAGTAACAATACCTCCTTTCATTCCCATCATGATGAATGTTCCTCCTCCAGGTATCTGGAGCCATCTACGCTACTTTAACAGCTGGTTACCATGGAGACGATCAGAGGAGGTGGTGGGATGAGGGGTGGAGTCAGAAAAAGTATCTGAGATCTGAATAAATCCAGAATGAATGATCATCTTCGGATGAATATTGATCCGTTTTTAGTTAGATTTTTATTCCATAACCATCTGGTTGTGAGAAGTAGCTGCATGATTTTAAATCCATCTCCGGTTCCAAAAAATGTTGGGACGTTGTGCAAAATGTAAATAAAATCAGAAATGTCATGAATACGTATTATTCTAAAGCTTTATTATTATTTATTATTTATTATTCTAAAGCTCCTCCAGGTGTTTCTGGTTTGTACCAGCTACTTTTCCAGCCTTTTGTTGCATCAGATTCTCTGTTAGCTCATATTTTCCATCACATGGTGAAACGTCTGGTTTATTCATAAAATATTTATTTTATACGCCTATAAATGTGAAGATGAACTAATGCACAATAAGAGTCAAAGACAGCATAGTTTGTAAGATATTAATCTAAAAATATACATATAGGTTTTTGTATTTTTTATTTTTTCATTATTTTTATGTGAATTTATCTTAATTTTTAATTAACTTTTATTTTTGATATTTTCACTTATTTTTTTAATGGATTTATTTGTATTTTCAATGTAGTTCATTTTAATGAATTTATTTTATTTTTAATGAACTTATTTAATTATATTTTTAATATTTAAATTTTTTTTTTTCATTTTTAATGTTTTTATATTTTATTTTAAATTAATTTTATTTTTAATAAATTTATTGTAATTAATACATACATCCATTCTTTGAGCTCATTAAAATGTGCTGTCTAACGAACACGAAGGAACAGCTGTTTTTACTTTCAGCAGCTGGCACCTGCAGACGGGACGTTTCAGCTCGTTTTCCAGGCAAAAAGAAACAAAAACAAAATGCTGCTTTTAAAAGTGTTGGATGGATTTGTGTTGGAGGAGGTGGACGGACAGGATCAGAGACAAGTTCAGACATGACTCCACGATGAAGAGGAGTGAAAGTTGAAGATGTAGAGGGATTTTTAACGTTAGTCAGTGGATGTTTTTTCTGTGATGGGACTCGTTTCACCTTTCAGCTACTAAACTTTAACATGTAAGGCTCATACGTGTGTTTCCAGAGGGAAGTGGCTGATTTAAAAGGGTGTGTGTGTGGGGATGGGGGTTTAGCTTCCGAGCCTGCCTCGGCTTGTCCTGCTTCAGCCTGAATGTGTCTTTGTTTGTGTGTTATCTCTCAGCTCTGTGTCGACGTTGTTGATCTCTAAGTGAAGCGAAGAGCTGCAAACTGGAGTTGTTGTGGCGTCGAGGTGAAGATTTTTCCACTTCGTGTTATCAATGCGGTGAAACACGGCCAGGCGGCGTTTTCGTGGCTTTGTCTCCTTCCCTTACCGTCCTGAACACACACTTGTCTCTATTCCCTCCACGTCCCACTTCCTGCCTCATGTTCATGTTTCCACCTGTTGTTTTTTAATCTGCTGTCAGATCAACAGTCTTGGTCTGAGCTGCATTGTCACATCTGGAAGGACGGACTTTCACCTGGATTAACTAAAGCAGCTGTAGCTCAGACTCAGACTTGGTGTCCAGAGTACGTTCGTGTATCATCACGTTTAAAGATAATAGAATAAAATGATCACTTTATGAATTTACGGTACATCAGTTGACTGTTGTGAGGAAAATGAGAAATTCTAGCAGATTATATGAGCTCTAGGAGAGGAATGTTGTCCCATTCTGGTCTGATGCAGGATTCTAGCTGCTCTTCAGTCCTGGGGCCTCATTTCTAAAGCTGGCGTAGGAACAAAAACCAGCGTACGCCAAATATAGTCAACTTTTGGGATTTATAAAAACCAAACTTGACAGCAAAATGTTCCTACCTCCACACAAACTCTAACCCAGGTGTGCGCTCAAAATCTAGCAAAACGGGAAACAGCGACACCAACAAGGAAATGATGTGAAATGTGAGACATTTGTACACAATCCACTATTACCTTTCACACCACATGTTAGATATTAAAGCTGTTTGTAGACATGAATAAAGACGCGTTCCTTTATTTATTCTTACACAATGTTTTTATTCTTGTCCTCATTTCTGTCCACACGTCTTTATTTCCTACAACTCCTTGTCCACCTGGTTAAAAGCGGTGATGGTGTCCCTCTACACCACCCACCCAGTTGGAGCTCTGCCCACCCAGTTGGAGCCCCGCCCACCCAGTTGGAGCTCTGCCCACCCAGCAACTAGAAAGAAATATTATTTAACACTAAATGAACTGCTACCAGTC
>JBAGKP010000018.1:30956350-30969108 GCA_037177255.1 Melanotaenia maccullochi
CGTATGCCAACTTCCGGTTTTCGGCGCAAGTACACTTTTAGTAAGAATCCTACGCACAGTTTTATAAATGAGACCCCTGATCTCCATCCTGGAACCCCATGTCTGAGACTGGCAGTGATGTTAGTATTCCCATTCAACACAAGGAAATCAGCTAAATGGATATTTATCACCAGCTGTTTAGGGAGAAACGGATTGGTCCCTGTAGAGCGCCCCGTTTACAAGTAGCTAGTTCACGGAGATGACCACACATGAGCTGCCCTCCATGAACCTCCTTTGGATCGGGACCAGGATCTGTCACGCTCCAGGATCTCCTGGGGAGCTGGTGGTTAACGCTACCGTCTGTCCCTTAATCTCTCTGCCTCACCTGTTTCACCTGCTCTTTCTGTTCAAAGCATTCCAGCTGTACCAGGATGGGTTGGGCTCTGCCACTGGCAGGTTTCCTAGATCCCATCCGGTGGACCCGGTGAATGTGAATGTGGAGCCATCTATAAGTTTAAGCTATGTTTTGATGAAGATTTTCACCATAGCTTCAGGGTCTTCTTCAGCCTGCTCAGGGATGCTTGAGAAAACCAGATTTTCTCTCATGCTGAAGCATCTGTCTGAAGCAGATCTTGGTTATTGTTTTCTTTGCAGCCACAAGGAGAATCTTCAGCAGATTTTGGTCCTTGCAGTTTCATCCAGATCCCAGATACAAGACATGACATGATCAGAGTATCACATAAGTACCTCGCAGACCGCTGAGGCAGTTTTTTTTTCTCACAGTTCCAGACAATGTGTGTTTGGTCTGAATTCGTGTTAGTACAGAGTTGCTGACTTTGTTTACCTGTAATTTGGGGTGTTATAAGTATCTGATGTGGTTCTTCCAGGCGAGTTCTGGCCACCTCTGTGGTTGTGTTGTAGTTTGGTGAGCTTCCCACATGTCCCACCACATCTCTTCACCCAGCTCTTGTTCCCACCTCGCCCTGACAGACAAAGTCAACTTTTCTTTTGACTCCATAAGACAGCTATAGATGATTTAACCCAACCTTGGGCGTAGCATTACTGCAGGCCAACATAAATGTCTTTATTATGGGATGTATTTTATCTTGTTTTTTTCCCAGTTTTTGCTGTTTTACAACAGAGTACCATCTTTCTAGGGTAAATTATATAATTGAATTTAGATCCACATAGTCTCCGATACAGACTGGGGTCTCAGTTTCGCCGATACTCGTTTTAATCGGAAATTTAAGTGCAGAAATTTCTACATCCTTCCACCGGGCAGCACAGCAGGTATCGCAGCACTACACCAGATGTGTATTTGGGCAGCATTAAAGTACTCTTTAAATTCTACAGTCTTTAAATGTGGCTGGGCCAGTCCCCCTCTTGTCCTAGATAGCTGCAACATAGCGTAATGTTGTCATTGTCCTTCCCAATCTTAGGTTTATCCCATTAGTGGAACTGGGTTTGTGGTACATCTATTGGTAGAGGTAGAAAGAGATATAAGAGACGTGGTAGTGTATTAATTTTTGCAACACTTATTTAGAGAGAGCCTTATGGATGGGTGGACCGCCTTTCATTTTCATTCCTCTTGCTGGTGTCTGTGTTTATAATTACTTTGATATGGTTTTGTTGGGTTTTTAGTTATATTTACTCCTAAATATTTGAGCGACTTTGCTTCCCATGTTATTCTCCACTCCCTCTGGCCTTTATTCTATAGCCAGAGCACAGACCAAATCTATCAAAGATCCTTTGGGGTGGAGAGGACAGGAAAGAGAGACCAACAGGAGCCACAACTTTAACCCAGGAAGACTGGTTGAGAGAGGAGAAACACGTTAAATGACATTGTTAATAAGAGCCCAGTGCATCATGGGACGTCCCTCAGCAGTCTAAATTAGAATCTCACTGTTTCTGTTCCTGCAGACACAAAAAGAACCGACAGGCTGCCAATGACCTGCTGATGAAGCTCAAGGACAACAGAGACCTGCAGAAGTTCCTGCAGGACTGCCAGGAGGTAAATTAGACCACTAAACATGGAGCAGTTCACAGGACAGGGTGCAGTCCTTCATTGGTCATTTACTGGTTTTGTCTCCTCAGCTGACCCTGTGGATCAACGAGAAGATGCTGACAGCTCAGGACATGTCATACGACGAGGCCAGGAACCTCCACAGCAAGTGGCTGAAACACCAGGCCTTCATGGCTGAGCTGCAGTCCAACAAGGAGTGGCTGGACAAGATCAATAAGGTGAAGAGGGGAGAAACCAAACCCCAGATACTCAAAACCCTGATTTCTGTTTAAATTCTGATCCTCTGTTTCAGGATGGCCAGACGCTGATGGCAGAGAAACCAGACACAGAAGCCATGGTGAAAGACAAGCTAGTGTCCTTGAAGACTATGTGGGAGGTTCTGGAGTCCACTACCCAGACCAAAGCCAAGTGTCTGTTTGACGCCAACAAGGCCGAGCTCTTCACACAGAGCTGCGCTGACCTCGACAAATGGCTGATCGGCCTGGACGGACAGCTGCAGTCAGATGACTACGGCAAAGACCTGACCTCCGTCAACATCCTGCTGAAGAAGCAGCAGGTGATGAATGGGGGTGGGGGTAATGAGGACATCTAGTGGTCAGTTCTGTTTTTCTCTTACAGTCTGAGCCGTCTCCTGTCATCCTTCTGTAGATGCTGGAGAACCAGGTGGAGGTGCGTCAGAAGGAGGTGGAGGAGCTGCAGAGTCAGTCTCAGGCTCTCAGCCAGGAGGGGAAAGGCTCTGAGGAAGTGGATGGCCAGAGGATCAACGTGGAGAAAAAATTCCAGGCCCTCCAAGAACCGCTAAAAAAGAGACGAGAAAACCTTATGGCTTCGCGCGAGATCCACCAGTTCAACCGAGACGTGGAGGATGAAATCGTGAGTAGATCATCTACATGTTTCACTGAAACAAGTTAATTTGTCAAAGAGCTGAAAAAGAAAGTGGGACCAGAAGCGAGAGAGGAGAACGTTTTAGATTTCCAGTAAACTGGAACAGGAATGGTATAAAGCGTTTAACAAGCGCTATGTGTCTCCAGCTGTGGGTGGAGGAGAGGATGCCTCTGGCCGCGTCCACTGACCACGGAAACAACCTGCAAACCGTACAACTGCTCATCAAGAAGAATCAGGTACATTTCCCCTCATTAAATCTCTCTGGAAAAGGTTTGTAAAATAGGAAACTCAGGTTCTAACTCAGCTCTCCTCTGATGTCCTCAGACTCTGCAGAAAGAGATCCAGGGACACCAGCCTCGCTATGACGACATCTTCGAGCGCAGCCAACACATCCTAAGGGAGGGCAGCCCCACAGCCGAGCTGATCCGCCAGCGGCTCGCCGACCTTCAGTCACTGTGGGACAAAATCCAGAAGGAGACAGAGAATCGCCACGTCCGACTCAGCGAAGCCCGCGAGGCCCAGCAGTACTACTTCGATGCTGCCGAGGCTGAGGCCTGGATGAGCGAGCAGGAGCTCTACATGATGTCAGAGGAGAAGGCAAAGGTGAGGAGGAGGAGGGGGAAGAGGAGGAAAGAGAAAGAGGACGAGAAGGAGGAGGAGAGGAAGAGGAGGTGTCAAGCTGGGAGTTTAGATTTGTGTCGTGTGGAGGCGAAACTTGAATCACTGCTAATAAATCTATTTCAGGAACAGATGTAGAAATGAAAGCCATCAGGATCAATCGTATTGATTGGACAATGTTTTTCTCTAGGACGAGCAGAGCTCAGTGGCCATGCTGAAGAAGCACCAGATCCTGGAGCAAGCCATGGAGGATTACGCTGATGCCGTCCACCAGCTGTCCAGCACCAGCCGGAGCCTGGTAGCTGCAGGACACCCCGACAGGTGAGGGACAGAGGGTGAGGGGAGGATGGGATGAACTGTGTGACAGAAGGCTGGACGAAGGATGGGATGGAGGGCTGGAGGGTGTGACAGTAAATGCAGGCCAGGGACTAGTTTCTCTGGCTGAGGGAAAGAAAAAAAGGAAGAAAAAGGCTAAACATGTCTAGCAAAACAGAGTAGGGGGAAGGGAAACTATCAGATGAGGAGGAGGAGGATGATGATGATGGTGGGTGTCGTCTCCTCAACCTTCAGTGAGCGTATCGGGATGCGTCAGTCTCAGGTGGACAAGCTATATGCCGGGCTCAAGGACTTGGCCGAGGAACGTCGGGGGAAGCTGGATGAGCGTTTCCGGCTCTTCCAGCTCAACCGAGAGGTGGACGACTTGGAGCAGTGGATTGCTGAGAGGGAGGTAGTGGCTGGATCTCATGAACTGGGACAGGACTATGAACATGTCACGGTTAGTCCAACACACGCATCCTGGAACGCTGATCTGTGAGGACATACACTGACATTAAACACTTCTTTCAGATGCTGCAGGAGCGTTTCCGGGAATTCGCCCGAGACACCGGGAACATTGGTCAGGAACGAGTGGACGGTGTCAACCGGCTGGCGGATGAGCTGATCAACTCAGGCCATGGCGACGCCGCCACCATCGCCGAGTGGAAAGATGGCCTGAATGAGGCCTGGGCCGACCTGCTGGAGCTCATTGATACCCGGACGCAGATCCTTGTCGCCTCGTACGAGCTCCACAAGTTCTACCATGATGCCAAGGAGATCCTCAACCGCATCCTGGACAAACATAAGAAGCTTCCGGAAGAACTGGGCCGAGACCAGAACACGGTGGAGGCCCTGCAGAGAATGCACACCACCTTCGAGCACGACATCCAGGCTCTGGGAACGCAGGTACAAATACAGAAAACAACAAAGCAAAAACAAGTTGGGGTCATTGTTGGTTTGTACCTTGGACAAAAAGAAAACTATGAGGTGGAATAGTGCGGGGTTTGAAAATCAATTCCGTTTAGGTTAAATCCAGTTTCGATTTACTTTTTTAATACATCCTCTGATGTTTTCATCTACCTCTTTAGGTTACATTCACCTGTAAACTATTTTGCAGAGTGTATTGCCGCTCACATTAGCAGCTAACACTAAGACATAAATCCGATATGGTGATTTTAAAATCACATTTCCTGTAAAACAGGAAATAGGTCAGGTTCCTAGAAATGAGTCGATTCATGGAAATGAGTCGATTCATGGAAATGAGTCCATTCATGTCACTGTTTCCAGCTTTGCTAGAGATGGCTTCAGATGTGCTGTTTTTATATTGTTATGCTGCATTTTAAAGGTTGTTATTACATAAAACGTTTGCACAAAGACTGAGTTCAGCAGCTTCCCGTGAAGATTCCAGTTATACAGTTTCCCATTTTAAGGTCTGAATTCATGGATTATGTCTGTAGGTAAATGCTTCACATTGTGTCAGTGTTTCTTTCCATTTTTCATTCTTCACAGTAAATTTACCAGCAAAGACTCCTGGAAATCTGCCCCTCATGCTTTGGCTGACTTTAACTTGAAGGTTTTTCTTCCTGGCGCAGGTCCGGCAGCTTCAGGAGGATGCTGTCCGCCTGCAGTCTGCTTATGCTGGAGACAAAGCTGATGACATTCAGAAGAGAGAGGGAGAGGTGAGTGTTAGATAATGTCCTGTTTTTAGTATTTCCTCCATGTTGGTGTATGTAAAGTTAGCGGTACGCAGCACTGCTGCTAATGACGTTGCCTCCTGCATGCTGCACTGCTCAGCTATGTTTGGAAAATCATTTTCTCAGACAGATGTTATTCCGGCAATTAAAATAATTAGTTCTGAAGACATTGTGAGATGTTAAGGGCATGGTCAAAACTGAGAGCACCTCAGAGTGAAGTTAATACAAATTTGAACTAAAACTGGAAAAAGTGAGGATAGGTCTCCGACTCTCTCTAAGATGAATTTTTCTCAGCTGTCCAGCTAAACGTTTGTTTTTATTTATGATCTGTGTCTGACATCCAAGAAAAAAACTGTCTGGTCTCATTGGATGAACAAAATAAAACAGACTTAGTGGAGGCAGGTTGGTGGAAACAGACCAGTTTAAGTGGTGTTCTGATGTGAGGGAAAATGAACTTTGTCTGAATCCTAGACTGAAAGCTGTGGATTTGTGGTGGAAATAAAAACTCCTGTAATGATCAGCATAAAAAACACAAAATAATAAAAATGACTTGACGTCATGAAAAGAACCAAACAGCTTTAGAAATGAAAACAATGAGAGAATCGCTGCTTCTTCTCAGTCTGTGAATCAGCTGGTTGACGTTGATGCTGTTTCCTTCAGCACCACATTTACAACCACGCCGCTGCCCCTGAATGACTTCAAACTTAAGACCAACTGCTCCATGTCCTCATGTTTTCGTCTAAATAACCCAGAACCAGAGCATCATTTGTTGTTACCAGCTCCGTTCAGATGGGTTAAGCTTTCTCTCCACCACACTGATTCCAGGATGGAGCTGGAAAGTCCCCAGATTCTGCTTCTCTGGTCTTAGTTGAAGGACCCAGTCTGATCCTGGATGAAGACCTCAGAGGTGGCCTGTGTTTATTTATGCCAGTAATCTGGATTTAATGAAGAGTTTCCAGCAGTAGGACCCAGAGAGGAAATGATCCTTATCTAATAGCTGATTGGACTACACTACACTACACTTTTTTTCGCTTTTGTGCATTTGCACATTTGTACATACTGTATATAACATATATCCTGGACTTGTTGCTTATTGCACTTCTGGTTAGATGCCAAACTGTGTTTTGTTGCACTGTACTTGACTTGTGTAATGACAATAAAGTTGAATCTAATCTAATACTCCAATCAACTTTGCTCTGTAAACAGAGATTATGGCCTTTTAATAGGGCGTCACGATTCAGAGAAAAATGTGAATTATGATTTTTTTTGCTTAGAATTGAGATCACGATTCTCTGGCACGATTTTTTTCATGAAATGTTTTTTTGCACTGAACTTTAACAAAACAAAAAAAAGACACTGAAATGGTTTTCAGGTACGGCAGAGAGTCAAACACACAGCAGGCCAAAAAGAAAAAAACTGGAACAAGTTGAAGTCTGGACCGGTTTGATGTTGATTAAAAAACTTTTAAAATCACCTTTATGCACATTGAACCTGGAAATAATGGAGCCTGAAAGTTCTTGCCTATAAAAGAACATTAATCATTAAATAAATTCAAAAGTGTTCAAATATATTGCATTTATTTCTTATGGCTCTATATGCATTTTTTGTTGGAGTAATTTAATTAAAAACATTTTCTACAGACAAACAACCTAAAATAATTAATAATTTCCTCATTTGAAAAGTCAAATACCGTTATAGCAAAAAATTAAACTGCCCTGAAATCAGTTTTCTACAGGAATATATTACATATATTACACACACACATTTTATACATGATATCATCCAGAGGAGGGACAGAGTATTTCGATGTATATGTATACACAGAAATATAATATAATATGCATTGTACAGGGTTCCGGTTATTGACATCTGTTTGTTTCCTGTTTCGACGGCTTCATCGTGCGATGCTTTGTGGTGACGTTTAATGTGATGGTAGAGGTTTGTGGTGCTGCAACCAGGGAAAAACCCACTTTGCTACTCAGTTCATGCTGTTTGTCATCATCTGGCTTAAATCCTGAATACTTCCACACCGCTGCCGAATGCCAGTTCGGTTCGGGCGAGGGGGGGGCTCTTGCCACTACCAATTTGTTTCCGTCGCCATGCATTTAAATCTCCTTCCCACAGTATTTCCTCCACTTTCACTCTTGCTCACTCCTTCCAAACACTCGACTGCAGGCGGCTTCCTCCACTGAATCACGTGTTGTAACGGCGCTTTTCCATTGGTTGAGGAGGCAACAAGAGTGCTGGGTTTGGGTGCGCTTCATTAGGAGGAAATAGTAGCGTTTGTGATGCAGCTCGTGATAGAAAATGCTTTAGAATCTGTGTAGAAATGAGATGTGTATGTGTGAATCAAGATTGTGAGTTTTTAAGAATTTATCGTGCAGCCTTACCTGCCATCTAATGGTTTTTTAAACCATTAGCTCCAAAATATATGAAAATGCTTTGAAATCATCTAAAAGATGTGGACTCCCTTTGTTGAGTTGCATATGTAGTTTTCAGCTACCTTCAGATACCAGAAGAGGTCTTCCTCCAAACTGTCCAGCTCTGTTTTTATACCTATGCCATGTGTGTCTTTATTTCTTTATTTCTTTGTTTCTGCTGACAGACTTGAAGGCTGTTTTTTGCTCTGATTCATTAAGCTGACCGTCTGAAACAGGGCTGAGCAGAAGGCAGCGTTGACCTGTGTTGTTGATGTGTTTTAACCATTCCCTGTTTGTCCGATTCTCTGCATCCTCCCTGTCCACCCAGAAGAGAAAGCGAGAGGTGAGACTCCGCTTCCAGTAATTTTGGCTTTGCATCAGTCTTCATTTTGGCTGCAGTTTCAGACGTTCTTTGAATGTTTCGACTAAAATGTTGGTGAGCTTTAGAAACATTTTAGTCTGGCTGAGTGTTGGCTACCGACCTGCTGATCTGACCGGGAGGATTTTATCCTTTTCAGATCCATGTATGGCTGCATATTGACAGTTTTTCTGATTGACAGCTGTGCGCTCCATCCATTGTCACCTCTGAGAAGGAAAAAATGCTTCTAGTGAAAAGATGAAACTACTTCTTTGTAGCTCAGTTTCTGCTTTTGGAAGCTGACTTTTAAATGATGGTGTGACTCACTAGTCTGTAGTGAATCCTGCAAACTGTGCACTTAAAATGAACAAAAAGAGAAGCAAACTGGGAAAAGTCCTCATAATGGACTAAAACATTCAATAATTTGAGCAAAGGATTAAATTCTTTCCACCTGACGAGTTACTGTTTGTTAGAGCTGATGAGCATATCGGGATGTGAAAGAAGGTTCTGGATGTGTGTTCGGAGCAGAACCCACTGCTCTGCAGAAAGTCAGCTTTACAAAATAAGTCTTTAAAAATAATCACAGCAGACTTTTTTTAACCTCTCAGACTCCACGGAACTGTGAATGTTGTGTCATTGGAATTTTTTAGGTTTTGTGTTTGAGGGGTGATCATCAGCAGATGGTGGCGTGCAGCAGCTTCTCGAGCTCCTGGAGTGAGGCTCCCCACTAGTACACTTTTGGTTGGTCCTGAGGCCAACCTTATTGATTTCGCTTATGTTAATAAGTGTATAAAGTACAGCCAAACCAAACTTATAAAGATAAGGGTTGGTTTGGCCACGAGCACAACATTATGAATCAAGGCCCTGCTGGGGAGACTGCAGATTCAGAGGATCCAGAAATGGCGCTGGGACGCCCGTTGGATGAAAGGCAAGAGGAAGCGGTGTGCACGGAGGCAGAAGAGGGGAAAACAGGGCGGACTGTTAGCCAGGCTGAAGGCTAATACCGGGAGAACACAGATCCCATCTTTGTTCCTGTCCAATGTCCGCTCCCTGGACAATAAGCTGGATCTACTCAGACTGAGGTTGGGGGCTTACAGTGAAATAAGGAACTGCACGGTGCTTTGTCTAACGGAGACCTGGTTGAATGACAAAATGCCGGACCCGGCCTTTCAGATCAATGGTCAGCTTCTCTTCCGGGCGAATCACAACCAGCAGTCAGGGAAAACCCGTGGGGGATTATGTGTCTACATGAATAAAGGTTGGTGCACAAATTGTGCTCTGGTAAACAGCCACTGCTCAGAGGCGACAGAGCATATAACTGTTAAATGCTGGCCACACTATCTGCCTCGAGAGTTTATAGTGGTGTTCGTTATGGTTGTTTATATTCCACTGAGTGCTAAGGTTAAGGAAGGGCTAAAAGAGCTTCATAATTACATCAGCTCGCTCCAACAGAAACACCTGGAGGCGTTTTATGGGACTTCAATCATGTAGACCTGACAGACACCTTACCTAAGTTTTATCAGCAGGTCACCATTCCGACACGGGGGAATAACACGCTGGACCGTGTTTATACCAACATATGGGACACATACACAGACGCCCCCCACCCCAACCTGGGCTTCTCTGACCATTTTTCTATCATGTTGGTACCTGACTACCGTACTCCACTCAAATGTCACATACCGAGACAGAGGACCATCACAGTGTGGCCCAGTGATGCTGTCCTCACATCGCAGGACTGCTTTCAGCGCAGGAATGGGCAGATTTTCAGGGATGCAGCGGTCTGTGTAGGGGTAGTGGACCTGGAGGACTATACATCCGCTGTCCTCGGATAAATCAGGAAGTGCATAGAGGACGTCACCAGCACCAGGAGAAAAACAGAACATCCAAACCAGAAATCTTGGTTGAATGTGGAGGTCCAGTCTCTGCTGAAAGCCAGGGATGCAGCGTTCAGGTCTGCTGACAGACCGGGACTCAGAGTGGCCAGAAGACAGCTGATTGCGGGTCTTAGGAGAGCCAAGGCTAAATACGCCTGGAGGATCCAGGAACACTTTATGTGCAATGATCCCAGGAGTATCTGGAGGGACATAAAGTGTATCACAGACTATGGTACCAAAAATGCACAGTGCCCCGGGGACCCTTCTCTACTTGACACTCTAAACAGCTTCTATGCCCGCTTTGAGGATCCAAACATCCCTACCAGCACCAGATTCATCCCTCCACCAGGAGAGGAACCCCTCAGGGTGACTGCAGCAGAGGTGAGGAGGACCCTTCAGAGGACCAACCCACCCGATAACATCCCCAGCCGGGTACTGAGGGGCCGTGCGGACCAGCTCACCAAGGTGTTGACGGACATTTTTAAAATCTCTCTGCTACAGGCGGTGGACCCCACCTGCTTAAAAACTGCCACAATTATTCCCATCCCTAGTGACAGGCCTGAAGGACTACCGGCCGGTGGCTCTCAACCCGATAGTCATGAAGTGCTTCAAGAGAGTGGTCATAGCCCATATAAAAGACTGTATCGACGTCACTGCGGACCTGCATCGATATGCATACAGGAGAAATAGATTCACAGCGGCCGCCATTTTTTCTGTGGTTCACTCAGTTCTCCCCACTTAGAAAATAAAGACTCTTATGTCTGCCTGCTCTTTGTGGAGTTTACCTTGGCGTTTAATACAACTATACCTCAGACACTGGTACAGAAGCTTGCAACACTCAGACTGAGCTTCACCCTGTGTAACTGGGTCCTGGACTTTCTAACAGACAGACCGCAGTTTGTGAGGATCCATGACGTCTCCTCCTCCATCACCTTCAGCATCAGCTCTCCCCAGGGCGGTGTGCTGAGCCCCCTCCTGTTCACCCTGCTCACACATGACTGCTCGGCAAGACATCAGAGCTGTCGAGTTGTGAAGTTTGCAGACGACACAGTTGTGCTGGGACGGATCATCAGTAATGATGAGGTTGCCTACAGGCAGGAAGTGGAAGACTTTGAGGGTTGGTGCAAAAAAAACAACCTTAGCATCAATGTGAAAAAGACCAAGGAGATGATTGTGGACTTCAGAAGGGGTAGGCATCCCCCCTCCCTTGTGCATTGGAGGGACTGCAGTGGAAGTGGTTTCCTGTTATAGATACTTGGGCATAAACATCTCCGACAACCTTACCTGGAGAAACAGCACTTCCTGTCTGATTAAGAAGGCACATCAGTGCTTATACTTTCTTAGGAGGCTGAGGCACGCTGGGCTGGGGAGTACAATCCTGACCTCCTTTTACAGGCGTGGGGTGGAGAGTGTTTTGACTTCTTGCATGACTGTATCGCCTGGCAGCTGCTTGGTGGTAGAGAAGAAGGCTTTGCAGAGAGTGGTGAAGACTGCACAGAGGACTGTGGGGTGCAGTCTACCCACCATCATCATCATGGATATTTACACCTAGAGATGCAGGAAGTGAGCCCCCTGCATCATGAAAGATCCCACTCACACTGAACATGCTCTGTTTGTCCCTCTCCCCTCATGCAGGAGCCTGCGCAGTATTAAGAGCAGGTCCACCCGGCTGAGGAACAGCTTCTTTCTAGAAGCTGTGAGACTGATGAATTCAGGAGGACCCCTGTAGCCCCCCTGTCGTCCCCCACCCCACCCACTCACCCACCCACCTTCCCCTTTCCTCACATCCCTCCCCTAACCCACTTCCCCCTCTGACGGACACCACAGAAACTAACCCTAACCCGTTAAGAGGAACATCCAGAGACCAGGACATCCATGTGAACTGATTGTTGCTCAGCTGTTGTCATGGTGCTTCTGCAATCTGCATGAATGTATGTGCTTTTGTTTTCTTCATCCCATTTCTCTGTCCCAGGCTAATATGCTGCCTGCTGGAGCTAGGGGTGGGTTCCCAACCCTACCCCTACCCTACACCAACCTTACCCTACCCCTAACCCTATTGCCCAAAAATGATATTGATGTCTTCGGCCAAACAAGTCACAGCCTCAGTAAAATCCTTCCATCGTTTGCCCAACCTGATATAAGGCAGACAGCAAAATAAAGCCTTGCTTGTAGAATATACACGTGGTCGTCATTAAAATGAGAATATCATGAGACGTTGGTTTGTTTCAGTAATTCTATTCAAAAAGTGAAACTTATATAATGTAGACCTTCATTCCTGACAGGCTGACATATTTAAATGTTTATTTCTGTTAATTTTGGTGATTATAACTCACAACTAATGAAATCCCCATATTCTATATCCCAGAGAATTTGAATATTATTTAAGACCGACACAAAACAAGGATTTCTAGAAATGTTGGCCAACTGAAAAGTATGAACATGTAAAGTATGAGCATGTACAGCACTCGGGACTTAGTTGTGTCTCTTTATGCCTGAACTCCTGCAGCATGCAGCGTGGCATGGAGTCCATCAGTCTGTGGCTCTGCTCAGGTGTTATGAGCCCAGGTTGCTCTGATAGTGGCCTTCAGC
>JBAGKP010000019.1:331255-351396 GCA_037177255.1 Melanotaenia maccullochi
TTTCATTTCCCTGTTTCGTCATACAATGCTGCACTGTAAATGTTATCTATACAGTAACAATAAGGGGGTTTGTCTTTTCTTTTAGGTTTGCAGCTCATCAGTAGTGCGTGCTCCTGTCTTGAGAAGATCCGCACTGAGACAGAATTCCAGGCAATCCTGACCCAGTGTGTCACAACAAGGCCATCAAAGAGACGACGCACACAGAACTCTGCCCTTGCTGACTATGTGGTTGAGGAAATCAGCACACATGTAGACTGCAATGATGAAACAGAGCTACGTAGGATTTATTACAGTTGCATTGACTCAGTATGTGGGGAAATGAAAAATCGCTTCGGGAAACATAATTGTGACCTGATGGAGGCACTCAATGCCCTGGATCCTGCACAAGCCACATTCTTGGATGTGACCAAGGTGAAGCCTTTACTTCACCTCATCAAGACAGCTGCTGTGGATTCTGAATTGGAGGTTGCTCGCAACTTCCTTGAGAAACAAATAAAAGATTCTTCTCCACCAGATGAGGGGAAGTGGACAATGAAACAGGTGATTAAGGATAGGCAAAAAAAAAATTTTTCATCATATTAAGAAAATCTCAAAAAACTATGAATGATTAAATAGCCTATATTGTCACGGCAAAGTCATTTGGGACCTTTTAAAATAAACTAAAATGTTTCAGCAACAAGCCTTCTTTAAGCAGTCAAAATATAACATCCTGCCGATTTGGTTCAATAACATGAGGATTAATTGTATTGTTCAATATGATGTTAGCTGCATACATATTTTAATGTATAATTTTATCTGGGAAATCATTATGATTGTAATGATATTAATTTTCAACTTCTCAATCCCTACAGATTCTGAAACAGTTCCAGGGGCCCCTGGAGGCAATGCCCACTGTTTTCACTGCATTTAAAATTGGACTGACTTTTGGAGCCAGCACCGCATTCTGTGAAAATTCATTTTCCACTCTTAAAAATGTCTTCACAGAGCATCGCCTAACTATGCTTCATCAGCGCAAGGCCAATCTCATCCAGTTGGCATTTGAGAAGGACTTGACTCGGAAATTTAGGAACGAGTGGAAGGACAGGGTTTTAAGAAGGTTTCACACAGTCCACAAACGCCGCCTGCCACTCTATTGAAAATGGTTAAATCTTTGCTCCATCCTTTCTCACACATACCTCACAGATACTCCATTGAAACTCCTGATCAATTTAACTTGCATTACTTTCAGGCAGAAGTGTTAGCTGCTTAGTTCTGCTCCTTGTGCTCCCTAGCTGCTGTAGCTAGCTTGCCCAGCTTGAATGTTTGATCCAGTGTTCAGATTTGCTCTCTGTATGACCCAGCCCCTGTTGCTGCTCTTGTATTTTGAGTTAATTAAATGGACCCAGCACTACACTATGATATTTTGTTTTGTTTTTTTTTATATATGTATATATATATTTTTTTAGGATGAACTTTCCTTTGTCTAGTGGGAGAAAATGATTTGTTAATACTGTAGGAGTGGCCGCAGAGCCACTGTTCATCCTAAGGCATATAAAATGTAGGTTGAAAAAGTATGCCCCCCTGAATAAATGTGATGCCCCCCTTCTAATTTGTTTCTGCAGCCGGGTCTGTCTGTACATGTTTATTTTATACATTAAAACAAAACACTACATAACTGGCATCATTGCTGTCATTTAGAAGACACTTTTTTCCAGAACGATCTACTGTGGGCTGCATGGCAGACGGATGCTCTACCGGCTGAGATATCCAGCTGCACCTTTGGCGTGTCTTCCCTTTTGACACGGCGTTGACAGCTTCTGCCACCGTCTGCTACTCACAGTTTGATAAATGAGACCCCTGGTGTCTGCCCCGGGTATGGCACGGGGGCAGGAGGGGTGTAGGGGTACGAAGGGAGGCTGAGTGAGGTTTGGGGGATTGTAGGGGAGACACTGGGGTATGGTTAATGGTATGACTGCGAGATTGGTGTGTGCATGTGCATGTGTAAGTGGGACATAGTGGGGAATGTGGGGAAGGATCACATGCACCTGTGGGGGAGACCTGGGTGGGCCTGGGGGTGGTGGGTTGTGGATCTACCCTGGATGGCCGGTACCTGGCAGGGTTGATGGCTTGACCAGGGCCTATGCCCCATGACCGCAGGGGGCTCTGGCTGGAACCTTCCTCTGCCATCCTTTGGATGGGACCTGGGTAGGGTTCGTGGTGGGATGGTTTAGATTTATGCTCTGGGATTGCTGTTGATTGCCTGGGTCTCTGTCTTCGTGGAGGCATGGTCATATTTGCAGGATCACACTCATCACTGATCCCTCCTCATTCCTCATCCTCCGCATGGTGACATGGTCACTGAGTTGTCCAGTGGGTGTATACACAAACTATTTTTGTTTAAATTTTTCTTTTCCACCTTTTTTATGTGTGTCTTTGGTACTTGTTGGTTGTTGTTGTGATACATCTTGTTGTTGTTGTCTTGGTTATTTTTTTTCAGGAACTCCTGATGATTGTCAGCTTAGTTTAGTTTAAAAGCTATAAGAAATTCTCTGTTGTGTTTCTGTACTGGTGTAAGATGGGTTTCTGGTGTTAGGTTAGATTGAAGGTCATTCCTTTTATCTCAGCGGTGCCCAAGTCCAGTCCTTGAGAGCTACTATCCTGGAACTTTTAGATGTAGCCCTTCTTTAATACACCTAAACTAAATAGCTCAATTTTCTCCACCACATGTCATTCAGCTCTGCAGCCACCTGGTAACGAGCCATTCATTTGATTCAGGTGCCACCCTACCATGGTGGAGGAGTTTGTGTGTCCTGATGATCCTAGCGGCTATGTTGTCGGGGGCTTTATGCCTTGGTAGGGTCACCCATGGTAAACAGGTGTCTAGGGGAGGGACCAGATGAAGCGCAACTCAAAAACACCCATATGATGATGACAAATCATGGACCCAGGTTTCCTTTGTTCAGACATGGGTCACCGGGGCCCCCCTCTGGAGCCAGGCCTGGAGGTGGGGCACGGAGGCGAGCGCTTGGTGGCCCAACCTTTGCCCATGAGGCCTGGTCGGGCTCAGCCCAAAAGGGTGACATGGCCCCCTCCTCTCATGGGCACACCACCTGCAGGAGGGGCCATAGGGGTTGGGTGCAGTGTGAGCTGGGCGGCTGCCAGAGGCGGGGACCCTGGCAGTCTGATTCTCAGCTCTAGGGACGTGGAACGTCACCTCTCTGGCGGGGAAGGAGCCTGAGTTGGTGCACAAGGTTGAGCGGTTCCGGCTAGATATAGTTGGACTTACCTCAACACACGGCTTGAGCTCTGGAACCACTGTCCTTGAGAGGGGCTGGACCCTCATCCATTCTGGAGTTGCTCCCAGTGAGAGGCGCTGAGCAGGTGTGGGCATGGCGACTTGGCACCTGAGCATTGGGGTTTACCCCGGTGAACGAAAGGGTAGCCTCCTGACTGTTGTTTTTGCTTATGCACCAAACAGCAGTTCAGAGTACCCACCCTTATTGGAGCGGGTGTTGGAGAGCACTCCTTCCGGGGACTCCCTCGTTCTGCTGGGGGACTTCACTGCTCACATGGGCAATGACAGCAAGACCTGGAGGGGCGTGATTGGAAGGAATGGGCCCCCTGATCTGAATCGGAGTGGTGTTTTGTTGTTGGACATCTGTGCTCGTCATGGATTGTTGAACACCTTGTTCAGGCATAAGGGTGTCCACATGTGCACTTGGCACCAGGACACTCTAGGCTGCAGTTCAATGATCGAACTTTATAGTGGTATCGTTGGACTTGCGGCCACATGTCCTGGACACTCGGGTAAAGAGAGGGGCGCAGCTGTCAGCTGATCACCACCTGGTGGTGAGTTGGCTCAGATGGTGGAGGAGGATCAGGCCTGGCAGGCCCAAGCGTGTTGTAATGGTCTGCTGGAAACATTTGGCAGAGTCCCTGTTAGAAAGAATTTCAACTCCCATCTCCGGCAGAGCTTCAACCATGTGTCGGGTGAGGCGGGGGACATTGAATCCGAGTGGGCTGTGTTCCGTGCCTCTATTGTCAAGGCGGCCAGCCACAGCTGTGGCAGTAAGGTCTTCGGTGCCTGTTGTGGCGGTAACCCCCGAACTCGTTGGTGGACACCAGCAGTGAGGGATGTCATCAAATCAATCAACCACCTGGTCCCCACCCTACTTAAACACACTCCAGTCTCTGCTTCCCTGCCAGATGGTCAACATTGCTAACCCTGTTGATATCCAGCGTTCATCCCTTGTTTATAGACTCCTGTTGCTGATCTTGCCACGTCTCCTGGATTTCCCCGTGCCTGATTCCCTGTTGGATTTTCCTGCTGTCTGCCTTCTCTGGATTTTGACCCATGCTTTGGACTGACCACTGAGCCTTGCCTGTCACTGATAAGTAACCTGTTTTCTGCCTTCTCGTGTATGACTCATTACAACTCTTCTGGATTATTGGATTTTCTCTGTTCATGTCTGGAGTCCCCTTTTCAGGATCCTGTACCCCACACCATATAAGGACCTGGTTGTCACTCCCTGCTGGACTGTCTCTGAATATTGCCTTGGAGCCCCTGTTTCAATAAACACATTTCTTGTTTTATATTCCATCACTGTGTGTGGCTGAATTTCCGGGTCCCTCCCTTGAAAATTCATTACAGATCCAAAATTTTTGAATTTCATAATTCCAGCATTTTGTTAATTGTTTTGTGCTTTTTTTTCTTTAAGTGCATGGGTGTATATTTTTATTTTGTAGTTTATTTAAGTAAAGGACGAGGTTCCATGCGCCAGACAGTTAGTCTTCACACCTGCTCCTCACATGGGGGAAGAGAGGGTAGAAGATGCTGGTGGAGGGGGAGGGACTGGAGGGGATCCTTTTGTATAGTGATGGGGGAAGGAGTGTCAGGATGAATGAGTCAGGAGACCTGATGATATGAACATGGAGCATTGGGATGAACAGACCCCTCCCCACAAAGATCCATTCATTGTGGCTTAGACATGCTGATTATAACAACGCTGCTCCATCTGCACAGACACCCTCTTAGAATCACATTCTCAGTTTTAATTGTGGGTCTGGTCCAGAACGTATGTTCATCTTTGATTCCAGGACTGTAGAAAATTCAAGTTTATTCACAGTTTGAACAGAAATCTTAATTGTACCAAACTAGACAAAAAATGACTGAAATTATGACAATAAACACTCAACATCAATACACTGTAAAATCTAACTGGTTGGCTGTACTAAAAAAATCTGCAATCTGTTGCATCAAAAAATAAAGTTTTCATTAACTTGAATAAGTGAGTTTAATTAACTAGAATGAAGTGAGTACAAGTTAAATGAACCTGATACATCTGAGTTTGCAGTAAGTACACAAGGTAGTGAAAGAAACTTGATAAATTTCACATGAAATAGAAAAGAAAATTAAGAAGATGTTGTTTTTGTAAAGAAACATAAAGAGACCTGAGGCCTGTAGTACGAAGCGGGATAACGTACCTGGGCTATCTCTCCATTACCTGGCTTGACTTACTCAGACATTTGCAACCCTGAAAAGTGATACTATAAAGCTGGCTATCAATTGGGTTATTAAATCCAGGGTTTTCCAATCTTGACCAGTGCACACTTACATGAAAAGAGTTGTGTGTGACCACTGGCAAACATGCAGAAGCCCTGTAGAGCAGCCTACTTTGCCATGTTTTGGGCAGAAACTTCCTCAGTGCCCTTCCTTTCCTTTAGATTTTCCACTGAGAGCGTTTGAGGCTCAGCACCCCCGTGTGAGTGCATTTTATGTTAAATATTATGCCATGTGTGACCATTATTATTAACCTCATTGATTCAGATGCAATGCTGGTGGAGCTACATGGACTTGGGAACAATTCAAGAACAAGTACAAAAACAGTTCAAAGCGGTCAGCGGTGAGGCTTTATTTCTTTATCAAAAGGGTACATCTATCCCTAAAAACTCTTTCTCTCCTAAGTGCTAGTCCCATGATCTGCACACCAACATTGTCAGGATCTTCTAAGAATGAGCAGGCCAGTTTCCAAGAAAGCTGATTGGTCAGGAGGCGGTGATCTCTTATCCAGAACATAACCGGCTCCAGAGCAGCTTAGCCGTTCAGCATAAGTTACCATGGTGAAAACCTCGGGTTAACCCCTAAGTTACTGGAAAAAAAAGAAAATCTAGATTCATAATACAGGCCTCGGGTGAGTAAGCAACAATATAATAATAATAATAATAATAATAATAATAATAATAATAATAATAGACTGATTCTGAATTATTCCTTTTTATTTTTCTGGTGGCTCAGGGACCCTTAGTTACTGATGGTGGAGCTCTGTCGGGGTCAGGATCTTTCTGAGCTGTGATTGGGGCAGTCTGCTCCCTGCTCCGCTCTGATTGGCTGCAGACACAAACACTCTCATTACATACCAACTCAACCCTCCTCTAAAAAAAGGCCAGAGTGAGGGGAGGATGATGAGGGAAAGGGGGGCAGGAGGGTGTGTTTCAGTTTGTTAGCCCTGTATGTTGTCTTACAGGCTGGATGAGTCCATCTGTCCTTTTAGACAAGACTGAAAGATGTTTTATCATTAAAGATGGAGTCTGTTTATGCTTCATTTTACACAACTTTATTTAACCTAAATTCATTTGCTGCTTTCCCACAACAAACAAACAGTTGTCAGTGGTGATAATCAAAAGGAAATATTACAAAGCACCCTTCGATAAATCATAATCAGTCTATGATTATTTAATCAAATCAATGAAAAACAATTAAAAAAACAAAAATATGACTCGTTAAAAAATTGATTAAATAAACCCTATAAGTGAAATTGTATACATAAGTCAAATGAATACATAAGTCTTTAAAAATCAGTCTAACATTAATAAAATAAAATAAAAATGAATCCCAGAGGGGAATCTGTGTTTAAAAGTGTGATTACAACAGGAATAAAAGAATTTTGAGAACAATATTGCATCAATCAGAAAATCAAGCAGTAAAAACTGTCAAGAAATGTGGTCTGGTTGACTGATGATTCCTCAGCCGCCTGTTCTCCCCAGATTTGATCTAAATAACAACCTTTGAGCAAATGTTAACAACAGTGTCTGAGCTTCGGTTCAGACTTTCAGCTCCCTGAGTTTTAACAGCTGTTCTCATTTCTTAATGTAATACTAAAAAACACACTCAGACACTCAGCCAGACACAAGCTGGGGAGGTTATAAAGGCTACATCAGAGCTAAATACTGAACTAGATCTGTCCAGAAATGTGACTTTAAATAATCATCTTTTACTAACAATAACTACCAACAGTTAACATCCTCACGTCTGCTCAAAGCTGCTGTTTGTCCAGTCTGGATACGTCT
The DNA here is from genome assembly GCA_037177255.1 of Melanotaenia maccullochi. Lineage (NCBI taxonomy): Eukaryota > Metazoa > Chordata > Actinopteri > Atheriniformes > Melanotaeniidae > Melanotaenia > Melanotaenia maccullochi. The sequence continues at coordinate 338,582 of JBAGKP010000019.1, forward strand.
GTGCAGTTTCAAGTTTAATAATCTTTATTTTCCCCTGGGGACAACTAGTTTTACAGTCAGTAGCAACATGTATAATAAACATAACAGACACAACATATCACACAACAAATAATTAAAAAACCTAACTGATGCAGAAATAAAATATTTTTTAGCCTGTACGTCCAGAAGGAAACAATCTAAACTGCTCCTGTAGGGGTCTGGATCTGACAGGATCAGTCTGGCTTTCCTCACTAAACTCACCTTGTATAGATGAGAGAGAATAATAAGATAATCCCTTATTTGTCCCACAGTGGGGAAATTTTGGTGCCACAGCAGCAAAGGTGATGGTGTAACACCAGTGCACAAAAACAGCATAGAGATAAGAGCAAAGACTGTACAGAACAAAAACTATATAAAAAGTCTATATATAAACCAAATATATATAGAAGTCTATATGAAAGCATATATGTGAGTTTACAGTATGACAGTGATGATATTGCACGCCTGTGTGTGTTACTACTTGCCGTTGTGGCGACTGGCAGCGTCTGACAGGAAGGACCATCATAGATGGCTGATGCCACCATAGAGTCAAAGAAGGATCTCAGCAGTGTCCCTGCTCTCCAAAAGACCTGAGTCTCCTTAGCAGATCCAGCCTCACTCACTGGGACCACTCAGTTAAAAAGTCCATTAGCCAACCTCTGAGGCTAATATCATCAAAATTATTTCATTTCTCTGCTAAAACATGGGCTTGAATGCAGATGAGAAATCAAAGAAAAGCAATTTAGCAAACGTTTGGTACCTTCTAGATGCCTCAAAATCATATTTAAAGAGTTCCTGTCGCATCTTTCACTCCCCTGTCTGACCTATAGCCAAACTGAAGTGGATCCAAAAGATCTTTAACGTTAGACAAAAGGACCCCGTTAACAATCTTTTAAAAAAACTAATGAAGTAAGGGCTACTGGCCTAAAGTTATCCAGGGAGTGAGCTGCCTTATTTTTGTGGACAGGAACAATAATAAAACTGAGGGACCAAATGAGTCTGGGGAGACATCTTAAACAAGCCACTGTCAGTCAGCTGCAGGGCACAGTTCTGCAGTATACTGCCTCCAATGCCATCAGGACCGGGACTTTTCCTCTCTTTGCCCTCACTAAAAACATGAAAAACAACCACATTATTGATGTGTTGTTACAAGCCAATCCCCTAAACCAAATGACCAGTTGTCTAAACACATTTACTAAATCTAGCCACCATTTTCCAATATCATAAACACATTTCACCTGAAGACACAATTCACAAAACACAATCCTCCGTTCTCATAAATCTAAACACATTGTTCCTTGCTAAAAGACAAGTTGCAAAAGAACTCTGCTCATATTCTCAAATGAAAGCTCATGTGATGCAAAATGCTCGCCACAGTCAGCAATATTTGAACACAATGAACACACCTGGCGTCATTCATTACACACAACGACTCAGAATTGAAGACACCTGTTAGTAATGCTGTGACCACACGTATGAAAGCAAGTTCAGAGTGCACAGTTTGCTGAAGAGTCCAAACAAACGGATGAAGGCAGAGTCAGGGGAAGAGGAAGAGCTGGCCATGGAAGAAGAGGAGCAGGCCAACGATGAAGAAGAGTTCAAATCAGAAGAGGAAGAGGAGGAGGCCAACAAGGGAGAGGAGAAGATGCAGGAGGGAGTGGAGGAGGTCCAGGATGGAGAGCAGGACAACCTCGCACCATCATTACGGACGAGATGTGAGCAACAGTCATTGACCGTGTCATTGTCCATGGCATGACAATGGCTGCAGCAGGGCTAAGAGTCCGTCCAAACCTGAGCAGGTTCACCGTGGCCAGCGTTATCAGGGCATTCAGACAACACAACAGGTATTGTACTCTATTGCTTTCTTTGTCACAATACAGTTTTACAAGCCTGTGAAAGTAGTCTATTGGTTTCAAATCAGTTGTTATACAGTAAAACATGTCAATTGACAACACATGTTTCTTTCTTTAGAGTTGAAAGAATGCCACATAGAGGTGGGAGTGTTGCCATATTTACAGCGGCACAAGAACCCTTCATTGTGGATATGGTTCGTGAGAACAACCTCATCACACTCCGGGAGATCAGAAACAAAGTCATTGCCGATAATTTCAACTTTCAGAGCATTGATGATGTCAGCTTGGCCACAATAGACCGAGTTCTCCGGCGCCAAAAGATGCGGATGAAACAGGTCTATAGGGTTCCCATTGAGCACAACTCTGCGCGACACAAAGTTCTACGTTACGAGTATGTGCAAGTAAGTACACATCCTATTCACAGTACAGTTAGTGGACATACTGTGTTGCTCAGTGGCCTACATTACTTCTGGACGATACTGTGCTACCTGATTGACTGTTGTTCTCAACACCTGTGCACTTTCACATTTTCACAGAGGATATTACAGTTGGATGCGATGGCCAGACCTCATGAGTACCTCTTCCTGGATGAGGCTGGCTTCAACCTGAAGGCAAAGAGGCCGTAACATCATTGGCCAAAGAGCCATCACTGAGGTTCCTGGCCAACAGGGGGGCAATTTTACTCTTTGTGCGGCCATGGGTTCGGGGGGGCTTGTCCACTGGCATGCTGTCCTTGGGTCTTACAACACCCAACGTCTCCTCAACTTTCTAGAGGAGCTAAGAGACATCCTCCTGCTCCACCAACACCATCCTGGGCCCCCACATCACATTTATGTGATCATTTGGGACAATGTCAGCTTCCACAGAACAAACCAAATCAGAGTGGTTCACCACCAACAGTAACCAGCTTTACTCCCTGACTCTACTCCCCTTTCCTGAACCCTATAGAGGAGTTCTCTCATCATGGAGATGGAAGGTTTATGACAGACAACCATACACTAGAGAACCTCTTAAGGGCAATGGAGCTGGCTTGTGATGACATCCCAGTGGAGGCCTTCCAAGGATGGATTCGCCATTCAGGGGCGTTTTTCCCGCAGTGCCTGGCAAGAGACAATTTAGTCTGCGACGTGGATGAGGTGATGTGGCCCGATGCAGCTCAGCGACATGATGCTGCACCATGATTGTGGGGTGTGTGTGGTGTGAATAAAGTCAATAAAAAAACTTCACACCCTGATCATGTTTTCAAGAGTACTGTTGTGTGCAATAGATTCTGCCCCGAGTCGTGTGCAGTATTTTCTATAGATTTATACTCTTCATATGAAACTCACAAATCTAAATGCCTAATCTTCTGCAGAGATCTAAGAAGATCTGTTACTGTAAAGTTTCTAAAAATATGCATTGGCAGTTATGAAACAAAGACCCGTCTCACAAATTGAGCATTGTGTTTTCAACTGTTTTGCTGTAGTGTGTAATGATGTGTATAGCGTTTACATTTTTCAAAGCTTCGAGCTGCTCTTTTGGTGTGGAAGTTTGAGCTTTGAAGTTCGAAGGTGTGGTTGTGTTTATGCAGCTTTAGAAAACGGTGTTGTGTTTAGGCATTGGGGAACATGGAGGAAACATTTGTGAAATGTGTTTTAGCAAGTCAAGTTAAGATAAGAAAAGATGAGATAAGATATGATAAGTTAAGTTAAGATGAGATGAGAAATGATGAGACAAGATGAGTTAAGATAGGATTTTTTTTTAATCCCACAATGGGGAATTTGTGTTTCTACAGCTCAGTAAAGTAAGAAAAGCAGATTAACAAAATATATAAAGTACAAACATTTAATACAAATCCAATCAAATAAAAACTATATACCACAGTAACTGATGTGCTGTGTACAAGCATACACAGTGTGGATTGTGGAGGAAGGTTTATGGAAATATTGCATTAGGTAAAATCTGTCAATATGTATGGATATACATACTTGATATACACACATACACATATATCTATCCATACACACACATTAACTCTATATTGATACACTTGTACATTGTCGTAAAAAACTTACCAAGAGTCTGAAATACATAAAAGTTAATGAAGTTTATTACAGGAGAAGTATTTAATACAGAATTACTTGCAAGTTGAAAGCAGTCTTCTGACCCACGAAAGTCCGAAGAGGACTCTCCCGATTCACCAGAGAGCTAAAGGTCAGTCTCAAAACTCAGAGTCAGAGAAAGGAGACTGGATGGCGCCACTCCTTCCAGTTCTCAGAGAAGAATCACGCACCGAAGGACCAAAACACACTGGTATCATAAACTGCTATCCAGCAGACGTACGTGTTCTAAAACCAGTCCAAGGTTTGGGAAAAGAGTGGTCACTCTGACCTGTCTCATCATTATTATCATTATTATCATCCACCTCCTCATCATCCTTATATTATATTTACATCATCATCCTCATCTTCATTATCCTCATCATCCTCATCACCATCATTATTATCCTCATCATAATCCTCATCATTATCTTCATCCTTCTCCTCCTCAACATCCTCATCACTACCCTCATCACCATCATCATTATCATCAACCTCATCATCATTATTATCCTCATCCTCCTTATTATCCTCCTCCTCATCATCATCACTATCATCCTCCTCATTATCATCCTCCTCCTCATCATCATCATTATCATCCTCATCATTAGCCTCATCATCCTTCTCATCATTATCATCATCGTCGTCCTTATCATCCTTCTCATCCTCATCCTTATCATCCTCATCAATCTCATCATTATCATTCTCACCATCATCCTCATCTTCATCATAATTATCATCATCATCATTATCCTTATCATCCTCATCATCGTTAACATCATTATCCTCATCATAATCATACAGGGTAAGTTACTGACTTTTAAACATTATTAAATGTCTGCACACACACATCAGTGTGGCGTCAACTTTTGACGTTTTCTGTAAGTTTGATCTGAAAGTTGAATATCCCTAACGTTTTGTGTATGTTGAGCCTCTCTCACAACATGCTGCTGTTAGCATCTGCTTGTGATAACACAATTAAGCTGTTCGCTATAGACGACCAGTTTATAAGCCTCATCTCCAACCTCCCAGGTCTGACTCAGACCTGCATGTGTCAAACCAGCTGTAGGTCTCTCTCCCACCTGCCTCCACCTCAACCTTAAAGGAGCCACGCTGCTCTTTAACGATGCATTGACATAACTCTTGCAATCATTTTACACTCAGTGTAATTTTGCGGACCAGATTTTATTGTGATGGGCCGATTTTGGCTCGTGGCCCGCCAGTTGCCGACCACTGATAACCTAAGGCCCCCTCCCCCACCTCCGACTCCCATCCTGCTGCTGTTGTCTGCGCCTTCAGACAAAACTGAGGGTTTAATCTGTGCGCGCGTCCGTTCGCTGCTGGTACCCAAACACATTGTTAAAGCCGCTGTTTCTGCAGGCTAATGCTGGACAACTAAGACCGGATTCTTCGGTTTGCTGGAATATTGATCTGTGAAAATCGCCGGACTGATCGCGTTTTTCTTCTGCTGGATGTTTTTATCGGAGCAGGTGAGTCTGTCACAGCAACCACAGAAGCTGTTGACATTTTTACGCTCAGCGCCATTTCTAGGCAGGTGCTGCACCTCCTGTTCCTCTGCAAACCTCCTAGTTCACACCAATAAATGTGAATTAATGTGAGATTTGTGAGCCGATGTGCTGATAATGTCAGGATAATTTCCAGAATGATGGACGGGATCAGGTGAGCAGGCCTCCATCTCTGGATACAGCCGCGTTGTTTACTGTTTACAGGATGAAGTGAGCTTTTCTGTATAGAAACATCTTCAGGCCCGAGCTGCATCCTGTGATGAACGGTGCTGATGCAGCGCAGCTCGGAGACTGGACCAAAACCAGATCAGGTACCGAAACAAAGAAACTCTGCTCCATCCTCTTCTGATCAGGAGATCATGACCCGTCTGATGATCATGGATCAGTTCTGGGGCTCCATGACTCATCTCTGGGAGGAGAACCTGGTTCTGGTCTGAGGGCAGAAAGGTGCTGACACGAGCAGAGGCCATCGTTTGGATGTTATTCAGTTAATTCATTTTTATGTCAGAGCTGTTTGAGTCCACAGATATCAGTTCCTCTGGGTTCCAACAAACTCTGATATTCTTATTCCTACAAAATAATAATAATAATAATAATAATAATAATAATAATAATAATAATAATAATAATAAAACACGCTTTAGTTGTGAAATTTGAACTGGATGTCTGATAATTAGAATTAGTTCAGATTTTCCTGTTTTGTGTATTTTAAATCCAACCATTCTAATTCAGAGTCCCAGGGGGAAGCTAGACTCTTACCACGGCAGGTACCAGGTGAGAGGCAGGGTGCACCTTGGAGAGGTCACCAGTCCATCGCATGACAAACATGGAGAGACAAACAATCACTCGCCCCTTGAGAGAATTTGGAGTGACAAATTAACACCATGCCTTTGGACTGTGGGAGGAAGCCCACAATCCTTTAAAACCTCAGAAATAAACAGTTCCAGAGATCCACGCCTGTAGTACAAAGGTCTTGGCATGTAGTACAGTGTTTCACAGGGACAGTTATTACTGTGACACACTGTGACCAAGTTATTTTCTTTTTAATCAAGTTATTCTAGTTTCCTGAGAAACCGTATTAGCACTAATTCAAGTTTTAATATCCTTTTCTTTCCTAAGAATATATAAATATAAAACGTGTTCTGTGTGATGACAGACCAATGAATGCTGCAGACTGGTGAGCGGCTGATTTTTGAGCTAACTTTACATGTTATCCAGAGCGATTTTCTGATGAGTCGGCAAAGGCAACTCAAAAGCTCCACAAAACGTCCTAATTTTGTATGACATGCTAGTTTTTAATCCTCCTTCTTTACCGGTGATGTTCTGTCATCCTGGCATGGCCGGCTTACCGCTGTGTGTCCCGGTGTTCTACGTCTTTATTTTCTGACATGGATGTTTTATATTCTTTCCTCCAGTAAATTTCCAGCTGGATATAATCTGAATAAGCTGTGGCTATTTTGATGTGTTAGTTGGCAGCATGCTGCATCAGATTGATTCTGATGAGCTTGTACTCTTAAACTTTCTGATTTTTGATGAGGGATTTTTATGCTTGCTTGGAAGTAGTGATGCTTGAGTGATATATTTAATCTTTTGTCCTTAATTCTTATCCATTATGTTTAGTAACCATGGCAACAGAAGAGTTGATTACTTGCCGGAGCAGCTGATTGTGGCACAAAGACAGTTGCATCCAAGGAAATGATTTAAGCATCAAGGCAAGTTTAACAGATTTATTGAGGACGGTTTGGCCGGAGCAGAAGACTGGTTGAGGCTCAGGGATCCAGATGATGTGGTGAGCGGGGAGACAGGTTCCAAGAGAGTCAGCCATGGATCCCAGGCAGGGAACCTTAAACGAGCAGGAAAACTGGCTTAGTTACATGAAACACTTCGAGCATCGAGTGAGGGTCAGCCTGCGGTTGATAAGCAGGCAAGGTGCAACAAGCCTGATTCCTCTCAGCTGTGCCGACTAACAACAGGACACGCCTCCTGTACACACCAGAGGAAGACAGCATAACACGAGGGGGGAAAACACACCAGATCTTGGGGATCCATGACAGACTGAGATTTCTAAAACATGACACATGACAACACACAACAAGACCCCAAATCTCAGAACTGTTGGAGTATCACTGTTGATATTATAATAGAATAGAATAGAATGCCTTTTATTGTCATTATACACATATACAACGAGATTAAGCCATCCCCAGTGTCAGTGCAAAGAGAGTAGTATAGAAGATAAATAATAAATAAAAGATCTAGGTATAAGATATTCACAGAAATAAAAACAGATGTGCACGTTCGAGTTATTTGCAGATATAAGAACGATGTATATGTCTGAAAAATATATTGCACATTCAAAGTAATATTGCACAGATCATTGTTCAGGAAGTTTAAATAATTTCTTTCTGTTGTCATCATGGGGAATATAAGATTACTGGCAAATACAACAAACCAGCTTGGAGTGCTGACAAGGACACAGCAGGAATACTGGAAATGAATTTAATGCAGGAGCATAAACCAGACTCAAACAACCCCGTACCCAGGGCTCAGACAATGTGGGCAGATGGAGCAAGTAGGAGATGTTCTAGTGGTTGTTAACAATAGATGGTGTAACTCCGGACATCTAAAGGACAGTATCTGGAACATTGAACTAGGGCTGGGCGATATGGCCTAAAAATAAAATCTCTGATTTTTTATAACCAAATCCGACTTCCGATTTTAATCGATTTTTTTTCTTTTCTTTTACAAAACATAAATAAACTTATTAAAACATTTATTTGTTTATATAGATGAATGCCAGTAAAAATAAAGCGTATAAAATCATAGCCATAAAATAAACCACTTCATATCTTACATAGAAATATGCGACACAATGCATCCGTGATCTCTTTCCATCTGGATCCTTCTCATACAGGATCCACTGCAGGAGTAATTCCCCTCTTAACCCGGGTTTGTGGGTTAAGTTGACTTCTGCATCTCGTAGAAAGCAGCATGTCTCACTGCCGTTATACGTACAGCTAAATCCCAGACTGAAGGACCACTTCACTGAAAATCTGTCAAACACCGTTCTGGTGTGGAGGGAGGGCGAAGTCTGCTGCTAACTAACTATGGAAAAAAACACAGATTTTCATAAAAATAAATCTCCAGAAATGGAAAATTCAATTTATCGATCTTATCGATTAATCACCCAGTCCTACATTCAACTGTTAGCTGTGAATTCTGTCCATATGATCTACTGAGAAAAGAAAACAAGAGAGTATATATTGGAGCATCAGGAGAGAGTATACATACATACCGGTATATTTTTATATAAAACAGTACTTATAGAAGGTCCGTGAGTAATAACTCTTCACACTGAGTTTTTATATAATATAATCTATATAATAATATAACAATGTAATTGATCTTTAAAGATGAATAAAGTACCGTCCAGTTACACTATAGTTTCCTCATCATAGCGTGGCGATGCTATACAGAAGAAATGTCGGTGTGACATCAAAAAAGTTAGAAATCCTGAGTTTTAAGGTCAGAAAGTTAAATAGTGCTACTTCAGATGTAGATACACTCACTAAACGAAGACTGAATCCTTCAACCCCCAAAGAGTGGGATCATCTCAGCACTCGTGGTTTTAAACTCAGACTGGATGATACCTTTACTCTGTCTTCAGAAAGTCTCTGCCTCGGTTTCATCTGGGTCAGGCTGATCACCAGTTTTAGTTTGTTTCTAGTGTTTGTGCCAATATGGTGGCCCTCTGGAAGGGAGGGGGGGCAGAGAGGACGAGGCAGGCAGCAGCCAACTTCCTCTGGCCTCCACATCTGCACACAACAGCCTTTAATCCCACGCCGGCAGATTAATTCTAAAGCTGCTTTTAGTGCTCTGACATGGCCGCCCTGCAGCCGCAGAGACGAAGACATTTTTGTGTTGGTCAGGTTTAAAGGCAGTTCCTGCTTTCTGCTCATGTAGGAGTCAGTGTTGTCATCCTCACCTGTCCATGAAGGTTCACCCATCTGTAGGTGCACATCAGACACTTTTATAACAGGAATGTTCTATTTATTTATATTAGACTGATTCATAGGAGCAGTTCGAACCTGCAGATATTACTTCTGGAGGACAACAGATGTTTGTCCAGATGCACGAGGTAAGAAGGACAAGAAAAGCTATACAGCTAACTTTAGCTGTTTTAGCAGAGCTGTAGCGTGTCAGCTACAAAAACGCTGGAATCCAGTCCTCACTCATTTCCCTCTAAGAAAAAAATAAACTTTTATTTCTTAATAAAAAAAGCTTTTGCAGCTCGACAGTAAATCCAAAGTGTTTCTGCTGCAGTCCTGAGTCAGGTCTCCCACTTTAGACCTGGATGTAGATTTGGATGCTTGTTGTCATTAACCAGTCAAAATGTGCTTTTCACTAAATTAAATAACTTTTAATTTATTTAGCCATACGTACCCCCAGAAGATTACAAACATTACACGATATTTAGTGTAGGTGCAGAACCAGGACCAGGATCTGTTAGGTTTTTAAATGATGTCATATTATAAGAAACACCTTTTAGCCACAAATTCTAAAAATAATCATTTGCAAACAGAAAACAGTCAAACAAGCATAAATGATGCAGGAACTTTAAAATCAAGCTCCTAAACCTGAGAAACAGAAAAGTTTATTATTTTGCTTCTGATGCAAAAATACACATCAACCAAATAAAAGAAGCTTCAACTTTAGTTTTAAAGAAGTGTGTTGGCTTTATAACAAGAATCTAATCTAAAACAGCTCAGTTGTAAACATCCATACAAAAGCATCCAGTCTGAGCGGGATTTCCACTCGTCTCCATGGATTTTAGTTTTAGTTTATGTTTGTATAAACTGTTAGTCATCAAACTAGTTTGTAGTGATTATTCGAACAGCATCTATTCCCTGTATGAATGAAAACATCGCAGCTCAGAGCATGTTCACCACCAGGCAGAGATTCCCAGGCAGAGATTCCCAGGAAGGGATACTGGTAGACCATCAGCTTAATGGAAAAGGAAACAGTTTTCTGTGCTCGACTGCTTTGATATTCAGCTTTGATTTTCATTCAGAAAACCTTCAAACAAAAGACTGAGAGCCTGGGTCGTGTTGTAGGTCTCCCTTAGTTTAGTCGAGTTTGAAGGGATCAAATTTGTAAATCAAATCATAATTTAACTCAAGTCCACACTTCAGATGTTGTACAGCGATATAGTAGACGTCTATCTAATGCAGGACCAGAGGGATGTGACACAAATCAGATATGAAAAGTGGAATTGATGATCTGTGTCCATGCAGACTAAACGGTACTGGCTACAAGTAAACCTATATTCAAAGGATTAAAATGCACCATAGCAGCTTTATTATCATCCCAGCCCGGACCTCTAGAAGAGACTGAAGACCCAGAACAGCGACAGTGGAAGTGAAAAAAGAGTGCACTTTAAATAGGTCATTAAAGATTGAAATAAAAATCACAAAATACAAAACAAAACAAAAGCAAATACAAAATACCCACTGTGAGGCGCACTGTAATGTGCAGAGTACTTTAAGTACTCAGAGTACCCAGCAGCCGAACGGTAAAAACCAAATTAGTTCCAGTGATGTTCATTAGATCAGTCCAGATGTGTTGCACATGTCGACACCATCAGCAGTCGTCAGTCTGGTGGTCCGGAGCCGTGGGCTCTGCAGGAGGACAGGTGGTGGTGCGTGTCAGTCCTCGTTATAAAAACAAGCCAACAAAGTATGTTTGTTCTGAATGTTTATCTGTCAATCAGGATTCACAAAGACGTGATGATTTATTGCTTGGCGGTGGGCGGGGCTTAAGCTTGGAACTGTAGCTACAGTCAGTGATTGGTTGGTGTTTCTGTACAGATGAAACTTTAGAGGTGTCACACAGTTCTGAACAACTATTTAAATTGTTGGAGTCTCAGTGCTGTGTTGCTGCATTTTCCCATTTCCCACAATCTGTATTTTAAAATAACTTCTCCAAGCGTTGAGTCTTGAGTATGAACCTGTGATTTGGACTGAAGAATAGCGTACATTGCTGACAGCTGGCTGTTTTTTAAAGTAGACCTTTCTATGGCCGACATGGCTCCCCCAGGGAGCGGTGATGATAAGAAGCTCCTTAACTGCAGGTTTTAAAGAAGTGGTTTCTAGGGATGGCATGTCTTCTAACTAGTTGGTCAGAGGTCATTAAGTTCCCACCTGCATACAGGTTAGTAACTTCAATTAAGCCTTTGGCATCCCACTACTTAAATCCACCATCAGCTCTACCAGGGACAAAGTAAGCAAACCAGGAGAGCTTTCCCTGTGGAAGGATGTGCTTCATGCCAAACAGAAACAGTATTTTTGATAAATGGATTTTTTGTCTTTTTCTTAAGTTTTTTTTAGCATGAGCAGAGTACATACACCTGGATAGGTAGACCTGATGCTTTCAATAGCTAGCCATGCTGGACGGTTAGAGGTGGAAAGTAAAACAGCTGTGCTGCCCCGTAATACCATTTTAGATTAGGTACTTGAAGCCCTCCTCTATCAGAGGGAAGGTAGGGAGAGCCGCAATCTGTTGTTCCATATGAAATCTGAAAATAGTTTAGTGAGTTTGTAGAAGAAAGTTTGTGAAAGTGGGAGCAAAATAGCTTGAAAAAACGGACAAACTTGACATTTTAAGAATACCAATGCAACCCAACACGGAGATGGGCATTACCATCCATCTATTCAAAGATGCAGATAAAGATTGTACTATGTGGTCATATTTAAGGGAGACAATATTTTCAATTTCTTGGACACTTTTGACTCCTAAATATAGAAAACTTTTCCAAGTAACTGAGAAAGGGGTGTGAATCACTGGGTTTCGCATCTTATTTTTATTTTTTAAAAGCATGGTGGATTTGGAATGGCTAACCTTATATCCAGAGAATTCCCCAAAATATCTAATTAAACTATTAAGAGTTGGGACAGATGGGATAGAAAAATAATGATGTCATCAGCAAAGAGCGAGATGAAATGCTCAGATCCTCCTGCTTTTACACCTGAGATTTTTGGATGTTGCCGAACGACCAGAGCCAGAGGTTCAATAGCAAACAACTATATGACAGGAGACAGAGGACGGCCCTGTGGAGGGCGCCTGTGTAAACTAAATGGTTGGGATATCTGGTTGCTTGTTAATATCTCAGCTATTGGATCTCTATACAGAGCTTTAACCATTCCAATTCTTATCAAAACCTCCATCAAGTAGATCCATTCAATCCTGTCCAAGGCGTCCAACAATCCCTCTCACTTCTCATATCATTACCTTTACCCTCTCATTTCTCGTATCATTACCATTACCCTCTCACTTCTCATATC
>JBAGKP010000019.1:769599-779707 GCA_037177255.1 Melanotaenia maccullochi
TCAAATTAGGTGGCTCTAACAGCCAATCAGGTTCTACACAATAACTCATTCATTTGACTCAGGTGTGTTGGTACAGGGATACATGGAAAACCTGCTGTATTGCGGCCCTTGTAGGACCGAACTGAGTAGCCCTGATTGAGAGCATGTGTAGTGAATTTCATAAAGATTGATGATGTGCAGTGGCGGGGCATCATAGGTGGCGTCTCGTTCAATTTTGTCCGAACAGTCCTGAGCACCCCACAATATGTAAATTTCTGCATTCCTTTTGGGAAGGTACGCAAAATTTGGTGAGTTTTTGAGCATGTTCAAGTTCTCAAAAATGCAATTAACTTTTAAGGAGAAAAATAATAAGAATACTGAAAAAACACTAAAATTACAACAGGCCTTCACACCGGTGCTCAGGCCTATAAAAACAAAGTGGGTGCTGGTGATTCTGGGTCCAGATTAGTAATGTAAAGATGTTTTATTCCTCATGTTTCTCTAATGTGACGAACGAGGAGAGTTGGACAGTAAAACTGAAGAGATAAGCTGAGTCAGGATGAAAGTCTCAAACATCAGAGAATGAGGAAAAATATCATCCTCACTGAATCTGCGTATGAATGTGATGATTTTAGAAAACACTCCACAGCATGTCCACCTGGCTGGAAGATTTTTATCAATGTGACTTAAAGGACTAGAGGTCATTATGGCTGTCACACATCACCACAGCTGTAAATGAACTTGTTGAAAACAGAAATACACAATATGCTGCAGCTATTCCCTTTAACGTTTTACACTTCTGCTTTTTTGTGGTTTCCCCAACACACATCTCAGTTTTTGATAAACAGGAAGGAAAACTTTCTGATTCTATTTTTAAAAAGTCTTGTGTTTAACTTCTGGATTCATATGAGAGATGGAGCTTTTGGTTTCTTGATGTCCGAGCTGTGAATTCCACCTGAGTTTCTGACATGAAGTGAAACAAAAGATGGTGTCCTGAAAATTGTCCAAAAGTTGGTGAGAACTCCGCTGGAATCTGCTGCTGAAGAGACAAACAGAACACGACACGAGGATGATTAAAGCAGCACTGAACAGGTCCCACTCCGGCCTCCTGCCGTTAAACGCGGGAAGAAGCGTGTCACATCGGACTCTAGGGATTAAGTGCTGCTGTGAATATGAGTCGACACTGATGTGCTGAGTTGTTGATGGGGGCCTGACGAAAGTCTGGATAAGTTTGAGTGGTGCAGATCAATGCCATCAACCTAACCGAGCTTTCAGGGGTTCAAGTCTTTTATCAGTAAACATTGCAGACCTGATCTAAGTGAATAGTTGATAACAAAATAATAAGGCAAGGCATCATGTAAGCCGTGCAGCTTCCACCGCCACATGAATAACAGCCACCTAAGAGCCTGTCGCCATGAGAAAGAAACTAGAAGCACTCAGCCCAGACCTAAACCAGAACGCTGCCAAGCCAGTGTCATGTTTTGGCCAGTGATTGTGGGCATTTGTTTTATTTATTTTGTATTTATTTTGTTGGCACTAGTCTGGGCATTATTTTTGAGTTAGAAGCTTTAATAGCCAAATTATCCCCATCTCCCCATAGTAAAGAATCCCTTTAAAAATCCCTGGATCCAGGCGGTGATCCAGATCACTTGTTCCTTTTCCATTTCTGAGATTTCCTGAAAATGTAATCAAAATCCGTCCCTAACTCTTTGAGTGATGCTGCTAACAGACAGACAGACAACGCTGCTGAGTATAAGACCTCCGCCTTGGTGGAGCGAACGCAGCAGAATTCCTGCTTAAGGGGGTTTGCTCAGAGCTCCATTCTCATCAAACAGGTCAGGTTTGGTGAAGACTGTCAGCCACTTCCTGTTTCATGGTTACGTTTGAACAGTTTTTATATGTGATGGAAGGTTTTCTGTCAGGTTTTTCAGTCTATGGTATTAAACAGTATAAAATGACACGGACACACATGTGTTCAGGGTGGGGGCCCAAATAATCAGCGTGACTTTGGTGGTGATCAGATGACATTCACATGATTAATAACTACTTCTGATGTCACGATGTGATATTACAATCCTCTGCAGACACACCCTGCTGCACACAGTCACAGTTTTCACATGAAGGAGCAGCAGTGTATTTCATGACCTCAGCAGTGAGCAGGCTATGGAGGTGATTAAATAAATAAATGTTTCAGGATGGGACTGGTTGTGGTATGTGTCTGATGAGTGATGGTTTTCTCTACGCTTGGTAAGGCACTGTTTGGACCAGAAAAGGTTCTGGTCCTGGTCTCTGTTAGCTGAGCAGGTCTTTTGATGGTTTGGGTTCTGCAGTTATCCTTTCCCTCTGTGTGTTTCTGTCTGCTTTTACTTCCCAGTGGGTAATGGTTTGATTATACTCTCCACCTGCAGCTTACCATCCTGCAGTTCAGGTCTGGTACCGCTGTGGTGCAGGTCGCATCTGAACTGTTCCAGTTAGGGTTTTTTGTAATGATCAAACCATTCCTTCTGACTCCAGACTAATCCACTCACCTGATCAATCTCAAGTTAAATAATTTACCTGGATGTCATCTATCTTGCCTGGAGACTTGTGCAGAAAGGCGTTTAATACCCTTAAGGGACATTATGAGTATCTGGTAATGCAGTTTGAACTATCTAATGCGCCCGCTGTTTTCCAGTTGTTGATAAATGATGTTGTTAGGGACATGGTTGGTCAGTTGGTCTTCGTCTACCTAGACAACATTCTGCTTTTTCTAAGGATGTTGCATACCATAAGAAACACATTTGTGCTGTGCTTCTCCGTCTATTATAGAATAAACTCTACATCAAAGCAGAAAAATGTGAGTTCCACAAAGAGACAACCTCTTTTATTGGGGATATTATCAACACTGATGCCATCTCCATGGATACCCCAATGTTTCAAACAGCTCCAGCTGTTCTTGGGTTTCGCTAATTTTTACCGGCGAGTTATCCGGTCTTCAGTTCAGTTCAGTTCAGTCAGTCGGTCTTATAGTTCCATCTCATCACCCTTACATGCCCTCACATCAACTAAATGCAAATTTGTCTGGTCGGATCAGGCAGACAAGGCATTTAAACATTTGAAAGAGTTGTTTACCTCTGCACCTGTGCTTTGCGCCCCAGGTCCATCACGTCAGTTCATTGTGGAAGTCAATACCTCCAACTTGGGAGCGGGGGAAGTCCTGAGTCAGAGGTATGCGGAACTCACCCTGTCAGGAGCCTGTCAGCAGCTGAACATAATTATGACGTGGGCGATCGGGAATTGCTAGCAGTGACATTGGCCCTCGAAGAATGGAGACACTGGCTGGAGGGTCCAATGAACCCTTTATAGTAGGGACAGATTACAAAAAATTAAAGTACTTGAAGACGGCTAAGAGACTGAACCCCAGACAAGCCCGTTGGTCCTTGTTTTTTGGCCATTTTAACTTTTCCTTTTCTTACAGGCCAGGGAGTAAGAATGTAAAGCCTGATGCGCTCTCTCGACTCCATGACTCCCTGGAGAGTGAACACTCTGAGGATCCGACGGACTACAGACTGGATGTTGATCACAAAATTATTGACTCCCATCAGCAACACCCTGTACCCGCTCACCTCATTCAGAGGTATTATCCTTCTGTCATAGTTCTCATCTGCTTTGTCACCCAGGGGTGAGCAAGACCCTGTCCGTGGTCCAGAATCTTTTCTGGTGGAGTACCCTGGTCCAGGATGTTAAGCTTTGTCATGTCATGTAGACACTGTTGCCAAGCCAGATCCTCTTGTCGACCACCAATGGGTCTGTTACGACCCCTTCCTGTTCCCAGCTGACCCTGGCCTCATGTCGATGGATTTTGTTACTGGTCTTCCCCTGTCTAATGGTTGTTCTGTCATACCTGGTTCCTCTTCCTAAGCTGCCCTCGTCTAAGGAGCTCAGCGTCATCCTGTCCAGAGAGATGTTCCATCTCCACAGCCTTCCTGTCAACATCGTCTCGGAACGGGGCCCCCGGTTTGTCTCCGGGTTCTCCAGGTTTATCTTTTATGTTTCAGTCCCATTGTGACAGAATCACTTCTGTCTTTTTAACAGAAGCAGCAGCAACACAAGGGACGCTGAATCTCATTCACCAATATCTTCTTATGAATCTTCTAAAATTTGTTCTTAAGTTGCATTTGAGAAGTTTTTATTGAAAACCCTCCGTCAGATTCATGAACATGTTCGTAGACCGCAGAATTGTTTGTGTCTTTCCTCTTAGATTGGTGAATACCAGTCTCTTGTAAATTGAAAGGACGGACCAGTAAAAATGCCTGTAAAAGGTCGTGACTGTTATATGATAAATAATAATCTGATTCTGCTGCCTATGAGATCGCTGGAGTTATCTCATCAAGGTAGAGGTTAAATTGTTGGTGTTGTTTGGTGTAAACAGGCCACATGGCAGTTATTCACCGTTCCACTGAGTCACTTATCTGTTGGTCAGGTTTCTTTTTATTATGAACTGGATGTAGATGTATCAGATCTGATTATTACAGTAATCTGATTACTCCCAGTTATCAGATGTTGATAATCATGAAAATGGGCTGAATGAAGTGGTTGAGTATTAGATGAGAGTCCACATATTTGGTAATATCCTCTAATATAAACTCCTGTTGTTGCTTTTTAAAATAAAAACAATTTTTTAGTTTGTATTTGTAATTTATGTATTTTTTTATTTTGTATTTCTTTATAAGAAATATTTCAGATGTATGTCATGTGATCTCAATCCAGGGGGTGGAAATGCTTCTGCCTTCTGAACCTTCTTAATCAGGAGCTTAGTTCGGCTGCCTTTGTGGCTTTTGTTGATTCATTTAGTTATTCTGTTTTTGTGTTTTGTTTTAGCATCTTTCACTTTTACATCTTTGTCATAATTATTTCATAAATTTTTTTCTTGTGTTTGTTTTTCCCCCAACTTCTAATTTCTACCATTCACAGGCAAGTAAGTTAGAACAGAAGCTCATTATTCTCTATAAATATCCACAGTAGAAATGAAAACATGAAATGGAGAAAAGGGGTGAAAAGCCATGTGGATTCCTACCATGAGATAAATACTTTCCACTGGTGGTATGTGGTGTTGCTCTGTAGGCAGCAGAAAGGGGAAGTAGGGGGAGTCCCGGCTGGGCGGGAGTTCCCCTGCTGGCTTCAACGCTGCCTACAGCCTGAGGAACCACAACGGAAACTTTTAAACAAAATATTGAGCGATTTGTTATAAATGAAAAGAACTATAATGCAGAGTTGTGAAATATTAGTGAATCCCTGATGATCAGATAACCTGACGGTTTCTGTGGTTACCTGTAAATAACACCAAGTCATTTAGCTTTAATGTACAACCACAGCCTTTGAGTTTCCACATGGAATTTGTTCTGACCGCGATTTGTTGTGGAAGTAGGAGCCATATTTATATTATTTCAACACCAGCTTCATCACATATCACATCTAATGACATAACCACTAACTTAGATCATGGAAACAAACGGAATATCAGATCATAGTTATTAAAGTGTTGAATTTAATCGTTTCTACAAAGCATTGCAACGTGGACGACTCTGCATCGATCCAGCAACAAAACACAATCTATCCTGCCGGTGCATGTGTGTGTGGCGTGGTCAAGCCTGCTGCAGCAGCTCGGCTGATTCCCGGCTGAACCCGCTAAAAACCACATTTTGTAAAACTGTAAAACTATGTAAACATACAGAAAGTACATCAGTATCTCGCTGGAAATACATTGTCTCAATGAAATTGTGTAACATTACACAAGAAACTGTAAAAACACATATGTTAGCTTGAGGCTAATATCTATTAAAAATACCATTGACAAGCTAGTTTAGCATGCGTGGGTAAAGTGATTAAAACAACTTTGTCCATTAACAAATGTTTACCTCAACAACATTTTCAAATACAAACTGACGAAAATAATTGCAGGCAAATGTTTTCTGGCCATAAAGAAAAACATGAAAACAGACGAAGGGACAACACACAGTTCTTTGCTGCAAGAAATCTCTACACTAGAGGGCTGCTTCACCATTTTTCAACAGAACGTCACAGTATTTTAATGTTTCTTGATTTTCCAGCAATGGAACAATAATGATCAATAATGAAGTAGAAAATAACATCGTTCTTTATGTTATGGCATTATAAGGACATCAAGATTGATTTCTGAAATAATTTTAAAATAAACACAGAGTTCATAATTATCGGACTGCTTGTATTCATTGATGAAGAAAGTAGCAATGTGCAGTGAAGAAGATGATGATCATGAGAAGCACAGCCCAATAACACTGTCTCAGCAGGGGACTCTGGTCCCAGACAAAGACAAACCAGTGGCAGATTTCCCCGACTAAATAAAAATAAATAAGAAATTATTGTCAGTAAGTGTCCAGCTTCAGTCTGCCATGTTAAAAAACAACAAATCAATACAGAAAGCTCGGTGTCATTTTGGTTTCTGAGCTAAATTTTAACAGCCATATTGAAGCAGGAACCCAATAAATTTGGTGGTCAGCTGAGAAAGTGTAGTGCTACATACGCATGCAGCCTATAGCTGCCAGTACAACCAGGGACAGTATTTTCCCAGTAAACCTCTGATGCATGATTTTTTATTTTATATTTTTTTAACAGTTCCACATTTTCTGAACAATATTTTACTCCCACAGACATGTATAGTGATGCTGTTCTAAAACCGTAAATTATTTGACTTATTTTATCTACTGTATACAGTACAAATATTTATATAATCATATTGCAGCATATTTATATATTTACCTATGTTGTTGTACCATTTTCCTGTTTATCGCTGAGGCAGCCTTGTAATTACAATGTATGTACATATAAGATTTTTTGCCAGTGTCCACTGACATTGATTCATTTGTAAATATACCATACACTCCTGTACATATGCTAGAAAACTGCTTTGAAAGAGGAGCATGAAAGGCTAAATTGTGCTTGAATCGGGCCTTACATGATTTTACTGAGTTTTAGTGAAAGTTAGCTTTATATTTTTCCAGAATGCTGTAGTTGCTGTTGTGCTGTGTGGTTGACATGGTAACCACACAGCATTTATCTTCTTCTGCAGCTTTCTGCCTCAAGCAGAAGTCAGTATTCGTTCCAGCTGTCGTCCACAGGGCGTTTTTCACAGAGTAGTTTTACTTCTTTCACCTTCTTTCGCTGTTTCACTGTTCTTTCTGTTTTTCTACAGTGGACACAGCTCTAAAAGAACTCTTTGAAAAATAAATCTAATTCAAGAATTTATTTAGCATCACAAAATATTTTACCGTTTTTGAATCTCCTTGAATAAAATTCTTAGAAAATTGTTTATTAATAATTTATTTAATAAATTAATCAATCTTTTTCAATATAATTATCACAAAATTACATAAAAACACAAAGGAATAAATAACAAATAAATAAATCAATAAATATAATAAATAATCAACATCCTTATCAGCCTGTAGTGAAGCAGAACTCTGCATTGAATCAATACGAAAGGCACTGCGGGCATGGAGAGAGTACATAGTACACAACATTTAGCCCTGACATACATTCAGGATCATTACTACAGTTACCATAGATTGGTTCTTTGGGAAATATTATTAAAACAATCTTCTGATGTTTATCAGTGTAGTTGAGCTCCAGCGGAGCAGCAGCTGAGCCATAAAGAAGCTTCATGGCTCCTTTCATGGCCCTCAGTTCCCTCATCTCACAAAGCAAACACACCAAAGAAGTTATTTCCAGTGTTGTCCTCCAGTTGCTGCAACATATTTTCCTCCATTTTTGTCTTCAGCCGATCTCCTTTCCTCAGGTTGAACACAGCTCCCATGTAAATGGCAGAGAACCATTTACCATCAGCATCCGGGTCAGTGCTGGCTGTCTTCTGGCAGGCGGTCCGGGTCGAGTGCAGGATGGGTATATAGGTTTTCTCATCATCGTACCCATACGAACTGGACCTGCGCAGCACTGTGTGGCTCAGGTTCACCGTGGGCTTGGAGGCGGTGACATCAGCCTCGCTGCTGCTGCAGCTGACTCTGAAAGTTACTTGGCTGTAAACGAAGTAGAGGCCGTTGTGAGGAATTACAATCTCATTATCCTCGAGTACCAGACCACCTTGGGAGTGGGACTGGTCCACCTGGTTCCGCCATTCCACTGAGTCACTGATGTCCTCGTTGTGTTCTCCTGTTGAACAGATCAAGATGAACATCACCATGAATACAACAATGATTTTAATGTCACTCATCTCTAAGCCCATTTCCTTTTGATTTGGAGTGATCTCACATTCTTTCGTTTTTATTAAACTATTTTTAATGTAAAGTAGTCACCAGGGGGCCTTAATGGACCCTGAAAGTTAATATTTAAATCTCCTCAAAAAGCCCTGAAACTTCCCTCTGAGCTACTAAACTGCCCCAAAACTGGGAAAAAATTTTTCCCACAACACATTGTTCATCGTAGCAGGAATTTAATAAATATTTTACCTTCTAAATGAATGGCTGCTCTTACGTTTGAAATCTGCCTCAGTTTGTGATGAAGATCTGTAAAGAAAGAGAAGTCAGAGGTTAGGAAATGTGCTCCTGTTCTGTTTCCTGACTTTTAGACAATATTAGATGCTTGACCTAAACTCCACACAATAGAACTTTTGAAATGATCAGACAAGAGCTACTCACCAAAAGTGTTTTCATCTGCTTCTGGACCCTGTTTAAGAGAAGAGAGGATGCAGAGTGAGTTACAGGACATCTGGGTTCTGGTGAGCTGGACCATCTTGGCTCCTCTAATCTAAGACCTACCTTGGCATGTGTGTTGAAGATAAGGACAGCAGCAGCAGCAGCAAGGCAGAGCGTGAATGCCAGAAGGATCGCGGTTAGCCTGGAGCTTTTAAATGTTTTCTGTTCAGCTTCAGTGTGCGGGTCCAGCGTTACTTTACATTCACCTTCCATCTTTCCAAATGAGCTCTTTCTGTCACTCCAAGTCAAGCTGAGCTCTTGACAGCGTTAATGAAAGTTAGTTCTTCTTCTGCTGTTTATAAACTGACACTGTGAGTGGCCCATTTAAACAGTTTCCTCTTATGGGGAAACTCCAGTGATGTCACTCAAAAAGGACCCAGATACTCAGAGAATCTCCCAAACCCTCCTACATGCCTCCATGACATATCATAGTAACACACACCTGCTGAAGGTGTTTAAACTCCTTTCATAATTCCATAGACAAACCAATGCAGACTGAAATCCAAAGATAAAATATACAGAAACACGTTCAGCAGTTTGTTTTAAATACAGATGTGTTTTCATACATACTCTTTGTTAAGGTGTTTGTTTCTACTGTCGAAAAACCATAAATAACCACAAGAATAACTCTGGGTGCATGACACTGCACATAAAACGGAAGAAAGAGGTTCAGCTGATGTGTCAGTTCAAATATGTGCAGTCGCCTACAACACATCACTTCCTGTTTGTCTAAAAATAACATTTGAACATCTCCATATTCTCCATTATTATAGTCACCTTTATCAATAGAAATAAATTAAAATAATACAAATAACTACAGAAGGACAAGTATGAAAAAAAATCGGCAGAAATGTCAAAGCTCAGTCAGATTCGAGAGCTGGAGAGAAAATAGGTCTTTGTCATTTGCATTCATTTACAGTGTTCAGGTTAAAATTGTTGCAATGAAAAGCAACAGTGACATCAGCAAGTAACCATGAATATGATGTCAGCAGGAAGGAGTACATGGGGAGAGTTAGTCAGTTACCACTTGAATGAAGAACAATACTCATATGAATGTGTTCCCTTTAATATAAACTATGATTATCTGATCTTTCTGAGCTCTGCAACAATTTCAGTTAGTCTAAAACAAGGATGGGCAACCACTCCCTCCTCAGAGGTTGCAGTTCTGCAGGTTTAAGATGTTTCCCTGCTTTAACACACCCGATTTGAATTAAACTGCTCTCCTCAATAGCTTATCAAGCTGTGCACCAAGCATGTTGACCTACTGATATGATTCAGGTGTCCTGCAGTAGGGAACACGCAAAACCAGCAGGACTGGGACCCTTAAGAACCACCACACTGCATCCACCACACTGCATCCACCACACTGCATCCAACACACTGCATCCAACACACTGCATCCA
>JBAGKP010000019.1:811630-825163 GCA_037177255.1 Melanotaenia maccullochi
CAGACAGTGGTTTCTGGAAGTCTTCCTGAGTCCATGCAGTG
The DNA here is from genome assembly GCA_037177255.1 of Melanotaenia maccullochi. Lineage (NCBI taxonomy): Eukaryota > Metazoa > Chordata > Actinopteri > Atheriniformes > Melanotaeniidae > Melanotaenia > Melanotaenia maccullochi. Next base: position 811,672 of record JBAGKP010000019.1, read on the forward strand.
GTTTCCAGTAGAGAATCATGTCTGCTTTTAATGCAGTGTGGCTTGTTGACCCCAAGATCACCTCGAGATTTACCTTTAGTCTTGTCCCATGCACACAGAGATTCCTTCTGCTTCTCTAAATCTCGTGATGACATTATACCATGTAGATGGAGGAAACTTAAAATATTTCACAAATTTACATTGAGGAGAAATATTTAGACCCAGTTTGTCTCAGATTGGTGAACCTCTGTCCATCTCTCCACCTGAGAGACTCTGCCTCTGAAATGCTCCATTTGTTAACCTGATATTGTTGTCAAATGTTCCTCCAGTTGTTTTTTCATTTTTACCAGTTAATTTTTCAGCCTTTTGTTGATCTTGTTCCAACTTTTTACAGCTCTGTTGCCATCAGATTCAAAATGAGTTAATATTTGTTCAATTTTGTTGTATGTCTGTACAATGACACTAAAGCTTCTATCTATCCGTCCATCCATCCATCCATCCATCTATCCGTCCATCCATCCATCTATCCATCTATCCATCCATCTATCCATCCATCCATCTATCCGTCCATCCATCCATCTATCCATCCATCTATCCACACACACTGTCTAATGTCTCTGTTTTATCATCTAATATGTCTTTGTTAATGTTCTACTGGGATTAAAATATGTGTTGATGAGATGTGGGAAGCATTGACGCTTACATTTTACAGAGACCTGGCTTTCTTTGGGTTTTACACTATGACACTCTCATACAGAGTCTCTGAATCAGTCTTTTATCAGGCACAGCTTTGTTCACACTGACGTTTTCAGGACATGATAACCGGTAGCGTTCAGATGGAGGAATATTTAAGCTGAAAAGAAGACCAGTTTCTTTTATCAGAGTTGATGGCAGACACAAGAAAAACAATAAAAATAGAAAATTAAAAGACAGATTTTTCATACAGCTGCTCTGAGATGATTTGTTAACGTCATCCTGCCACATCTAACCTGTGATGTCATGATTGAAACAGCGTCATAGATTAAGAGAATCTCTTTACATCATCAGGATAAAACTAACTGCTTTCTAAACTCTCTCTTTTTCTCTTTCATTTTCACCCATTGCTCCTTTTATCTTTTGTTTTGGAAAACTTTCTCCTCCCACTGTCATCATCATGTGCTGACCCATCAAATAGTTCCCTTAACAGATCCTAGTTGGGCTCAGTAGACCAGCTTGGTTCTGGTTCCGGTTCTACTGCCTCTTACCTCTGAAGGGACAGCGGTCTGGTCTGGTCTGGTTGAATCCGGTCTGATCTGGTCCTGGTTTTGTTAGTGCGGCTGTTCCTGTTTGCCTTTTTAAAACCCATTAAATTATCTGTCAAAAACCTCACGTCTAGTTGTTTTTAATCTTCGACTGTCTCTCAGATGAAGACTCCTCATCCTCGTCCTCATTTTATTTTTGGTTTACAGAATCTTTTTTTCCTAAGTTGCTTTGATTTATTGTTTATTTTTCTTGTTTTTGTTCATTTACTTCATCTCCCTACTGTTCCCCACTTTTTCTGTTCTCCCTCACCCTCCTCATCCTTTTCATCCTCCCCACCCCCATATCCCTTCTTCCTCCTCTTCCTCCTTATCCAACTCTTCCCCCTCCTTTCATCATCCCCTCATCCTTGTCCTCCTCACTGGTTGATGTCTCTGGTAGCCTCCGGGGTCTAGCTGCCAGGTCCAGCCTGTACAGTCGACACCTGGACATTGGAGATGTTGGACTGATGGACAGACACCTTGCAGGTGAGACTTGGACCCTTTTCATGATCATTTCTTCTTTCAGATTGAAGAAATGTAGCTTCAGATTGTGTAATACTGGGATTTTTATATGCTGAGTGAACAGTTTCACTCAGGTGTTGTCATTTATTCCCAAATAAAGTTCAGCAGCAAAACAACCCCAAACTCATATGAGAAGGTTCTGGAGTCCGCCCACACATGGTGGTCAGATTGTTTGGACCAAAACCGTCCCAAAGACCAGCCACTGCTCCAGGTGTTATTAACATCTGGGTCTGATAAACAACTCAGTACATTTATTTATAACACAACACTAAATTTTTAGGTGAGAAATACGATTGCAACAGGTGACTGACAGGTGTGTCCTATAACTGATCATCCAAACAATCAATAGAGCTGAATGTCTGCTCTAAGTTGGGTTTAATCTGTGCAGAATGCATCTAATGTTAAAGGTGTAAACAACATGAAAACAAGAAGATATCTCTCTGTGGGAAAACATGACACTGTGGAGCTGAGAAGGAGCCCTTTCACAAACACTGACCATGTAAGTAGCACCATTTGGGATGTTCTGAAGAAGAAAGTGAGTGAGTGCCTGGTCGAGAAGGGCTGGACGCTCCTCCAATCTGGAGTTGCTTCCGGTGAGAGGCACCAAGCAGGTGTAAGCATACTCATTGCCCCCGCGAACTGTACCTGTACATTGGGGTTTACCCCGGTGGCCAAGAGGGTAGCCTCCCTCTGCTTTCGGGTGGGGGGACAGGTCTTAATTGTTGTTTGGGCTTATGCACCGAACAACAGTTCAAAAGTACCCACTCTTTTTGGGGTCCTTGGATGGGGTGTTGGAAAGCACTCCTTCCGGGGGCTCCCTCATTCTGCTGGGGAACTTCAGTACGCACGAGGGCAATGACAGCAAGACCTGGAGGGGCATGATTAGGAGAAAAGGCCTGCCTATCTGAATCAGAGTGGTGTTTTCTTAATAGACTAATGTTCTCATCTTCTGTGCTGTGGAATGTCCATAACAAACAACATCTTCAGGCATAAGAGTGTCCACATGTGTGCGCTTGGCACCAGGACACTGTAGGCCGCAGTTTGATGATCGACTTAGTAGTCGTATCATCGGACATGCGGCCGCATGTCTTGGACACTCGGGTGAGAGGGGCGGAGCTGTCAACTGATCACCACCTGATGGTGAGTTGGCTCATGGTGAGGGAGGATGCCGGTCAGACCTGGCAGACCTGAACTCGTTGGATTGACACCAGCAGTAGGGGATCCCTTCGAGCTGAAGAACGAGTCCTTTCAGACCTTTTTGGCCTGTGGGACTCCTGAGGAAGTTGATAAGTATCTAGAGGCTACTAGGAACACAGCTTTAGTGGTTGCTAAGGCAAAAACTTGGGTATGGGAGGAGTTTAGAGAGGTCACGGAGAATGACTTCTGGATGGTTTTGAGGAAATTCTGGTTCCTCATCTTGGGGGATGAGAAACCAGAAGGGGAAGCAGTACTCCATCACCACTATGTACAGTGGAGATGGGGGGGCTGCTGACCTTGACTTAGAACGTTGTGAGTCAGTGGAGGAAGCTTCAATGACCTCCTTAATCCCACCAACACATCTTCCGACAAGGAAGCAGAGTCTGGGGTCCCTGGCGTGGGCTCTTCTATCTCTGGGGCTGAGGTCGCTGAGGTGGTTATAAAGCTCTCAGTGGCAGTGCCCTGGGGGTGGATGAGATCTGCCTAGAGTTCCTTAAGGCTCTGGATGCTGTAGGGCTATCTTGGTTGACACGCCTCTGCAGCATTGCGTGGACAGCTCCCTCTGGATTGGCAGACTTGGGTGGTGGTCTCCCTCTTCAAAAATGGGGACCGGAGGGTGAGCTCCAACTACAAGGGGATCACACACCTCAGCCTCCCTGGTAAGGTCTCCTCAGGGGTCCTAGAGAAGAGGGTCCGTCAGATAGTCAAGCCTTGGATTGAGGAAGAGCAGTGTGGTTTTCGTCCCGGTCATGGAACAGTGGACCAGATCTATGTTGTCTTTAGGGTCTTGGAGGGGCCATGGGAGTTTGCTCAACCAGTCTTCATGTTCTTTGTGGACTTTGAGAAGGCATTTGATCGTGTCCCCCGGGGACTATTGTGGGAGGTGCTATGGGAGCATAGAGTGCCGGACCCCCTTGAATGAGCTGTCTGGTCCCTGTACGACCAGTGCCAGAGCCCGGTCCGCATTTCTGGCAGTAAATCAGATTTGTTTCCAGTGCGGGTTGGACTCTGCCGAGGCTACCCTTTGTCACCGATTCTGTTTATAACTTTTATGGACAAAATTACTAGATACAGGCATGGTGTTGCGGGGATCTGTTTTTTTTCCTTCAGGATTGGGTCTCTGCTTTTTGCAGATGATGTGGGTCTGTTGGCTTCTTTGGGATGTGATCTTTAGCTTTCACTGGAGCGATTCACAGCCGAGTGTGAAGCGGCAGGGATAAAAATAAGGAATAAGCACCTCCAAGACCATGATCCTCAGCTGGAACAGGCGGATCGGTGCAGCGACTGTAGTGATGTGGACTCTGCATTGGTCTGTCATGGGGGAGGAGACCCCGGGGAAGACCCAGGACACGCTGGGGGGGGGGCTACATCTCTCGGCTGTCTTGGGTACACTGTGGCTGGAGAGAGGGATGTCTTGGTTTCCTTGCTTAGGCAGCTGCCCCCGTGACCCAAACCTGGATAAGTGGTAGAGGATGAATGGAAGAAAGGAAGGAAGGAAGGAAAAGAAAAGAAACCACTGGTGTGCCAAGTAACAAATGAAGACAGGTAGGGCAGAGTGAAGGTATGACCGTCTACTGTTGGCAGAAGATTTTTATGAACAAAAGTACAGATGCAGCATTAGAAGATGCAAAACAAACAAGGGAGACAGGAAGGACAGACTGGAATTAGATAAAACAAAGAGATGAGCATCACATATTCTGGGACAAAATATAAGACCTGTCACTCCAATGGGACTAAATACTTGTCAGTTTTTTGTCAGTGGTTGCCATGGTAACTCCAGGTGTTGGAGCTCCATTACTGATGTACTATTATTGTGGTTCCAGACTCAATAATACTCAGACTTGATGGAACCAGCTCAGAACAGCTCATCTGGAAGCAGAAACAGAGTTAATTGGACGTCTTTTCTGAAACAAACTGCTGATGGTGTTCTTGCTCATGTTGATATTATTTTTGTTTCTTTACAACATTGTGTGTATAACATGGTACTTTGGTCCTGTGTAAACAAAGGAGCAGCAGTCAGCAGTAGTGAGGCTCTGTACTACTGAAATGTTCTTATGTTTCAGTACCTTGTTCCTCCACAGGTCTGACAGCAGTGGGGGATCAGACTTACGTACTGGGACACACAGCTAAACACAGACTGGCCAGTATTCACACTACACAAAGCAGGTATTCACACTGGCACGCTCCACACATCCATTAAACACTGACTCACTGTGTGCACCTGGAATAAGAAGCAGCAGTTATTCCAGGTCAACAGGAAGCTGGATCTCAGCCCAGGACCAACACAAGTTCTTTATATGCCACACCAGCGGGTTTAATGTGCTGGTTTTACTGGACAGAACCAGGTTTAAGACAAGTTACAGACTGGACATTTGGTTTCAAAACAGCAGCACACTGTTAGGGTAGAATCATCAGACCCCAGACCCAGACTCAGACCCAGATCCAGAACCTGAACTAACGTCACCGCAGCCTCTACCAGAAACAGCACAAACCTGCTGAACCAGACCCAGATCCGGACCCAGACTAAATCCAGACCTAGCACTAACATTATTGCAGCTTCCATCAGTAACAGCACAAACCTGCTGAACCAGACCCAGAACCTGACCCAACCAGGTGTCTGATGTTTCCACAAACATCTTTTTATAATAAAACCACCCACAGTTCATCAGGTGGACTGTGGTGTCATGAGTTGAGACAGTTCTATTTGTCTGATAAATTGGTGATAAACTATTTCTTTGTGGTTATCAGGGTCTTTCTGGAGGGTCCATGTTAGGAGTTTCCGGCTCTGATAAAATGTTTAATGTCCTGTTTCCATCTCTGCTCCTCCATCCATGAACCAACCCGATTCACTAGGTCCCAGCCTCTCTGGTTTCCATCATCTCCACCTTCATCTGAGAGGGATGCTACATCCACACAGACATCCGTGGACAGCAGAGACATACCTGTTGAAGACCTCCACCTGCTGAAGAAGACAACTCAAGGCTGGTCCTGGACTGTTGGAGAGAACTGCTCCTCTTCCCAGTGGGTGAAGCAGAAGCAGTTCTACAGGAGTACCCGCCCATGGTGATCAGACCCAGCTCTGTGGCATGTGTCAGGTGTAAGACGGTCCAGGTGAGTTTCTCAGCTGCTGGGAGGCTCATGTGGTTCTGCTTTGTCTAAGCAAACTTTGAGGAACTGACAGATCTGATCAGTGTTGGATCAGAGTGACCAGAGTGGAGCCTGAGACCGGTCAGGACTCGAACCCAGCAGCTGCTGTCAACCATGGATCCATGAGTTGGTCGGCTGAGCTTACAGGACCAGTCCTGTTGGTTATGGATCAGTTGTTCAATGATCGCATGTTGCCAATAAAGATTCATTCGAAAACACTTCCTGTGTGTTTGGACTTTCCGACGCTGGCATCCGGGGGAGTGGTTCTTTTCTGAGTTAACTAATACCTGCTGCTCATAGTCTCAGGTTTGATTTGGTTCTGAGCCATTCCTCTGACTCACTGGTTCTGGACTGGTTCTGGTCACCAGGATGAGATGGCGGCTGAAGGGAGCAGCATGCACCTGTTCCTGGAGCAATCCCTGGTAAACCCGGTTCTGATGTACCTCAGAGCGGCTGCCCTACAGCTCAAAGTTCGGATCGCTTTGAATTTCCATTGAAACACAAGAAATTATCTCAAATAAGCAGAACGTGCCGACATTGTTAGAAATAATTATTTTAATGCAAATGAATAATCTGTTCTTAAAACGTCCCCCTGATTTAAAAACTGAAACACCTTTTGCAGCGACCACAGGCAGACCTTTAGTCTTCTGTCAGTTTCTCATGGTGATCTGTTTCATTCGTCCTGGAACATCTCCACAGCAGTTCAGTGCAGCTCAGACTCCATCACTGGTTGCTTATTCTTTAAAAATGGCTGAAACAGATACATGAGAGAGGCAAAGGGGAAATTTATTCAGTATAAGATAATTCATAGATTCTATTTCACCCCCTCAAAATTACAGAGAATGGGCCTAATAGGAAATAACCTATGCTGGAAATGTCAGTGTGAAACAGGGACATTTATACATGTGATCTGGGGATGTAAGCTAGTGTACACATTCTGGGAGAAAGTACTGGAACATATGAGTACGTGGCTGGGTGTGACGGTACCTGTATCACCGAGACTATGTTTACTAGGGGACCACACAGAAATGCCAAACACATCTAAATACGACCGAGGAGCTCTAAGAGTGGGGACAATCACGGCTGCTAGAACAGTTTTACGAGTATGGAAGAGTACAACCGCTCCAGATGTTAAAAAATGGATGGAACTGATGTCAGAAGTTGCATCATAGGAATGCCTGTTGGCCAGAAAACGAAGAGGAACATATTAAGAGGACATGGGAACGTTTCTTTTTGTGAACGGGGTATATGTGTATATGTGACAATTGTAGAGGTGACATTGATCAATGTATGTTTTGGTGGTTTCGAGAGGAAAACAAGGAAATATCGATCTACAGGAGGCCTTTATATGTATGTATGGTGGACTGCTGTATACACTGTCTGTTATGGTGTCAGAATTTGTGTTCGAGTTTGACTGGAGATTTAATAAATAAAATAAAACTTCAATAACAAAAAAAAATGGCTGACACATTTTGGAGAAGTGTTTAGGGTCATTATCCTCTTGTAGGACGAAATCAGCCCTAATTAAACATTATCAACAGTGTAAGGCATGGTGGTGTAATATTCTGTGATAGTTTTCCTTCCTTCCTTAAATCCCTTTTACGCTGCCTCCACCAAGCTTGATGGGTGGTATTAAGCTCTGTTTTTGCATCTTTTCTTTTGTGTCTAATAAATGTTCTGTTTGATCCAAACAACTTAAACATGGACCTGTCCACCTTCTCCCTGTCTTCCAGCGTCTAATGGCTAATGTCTTATAGTATTTCAGTACAATGACAGACTTTCTAAAAAAACTTCTTTTTTATGGACATTTTTAGCCTGTAAAACAATAAACTGCTGATGTTTCAGATGCTAAACTAACCTAAAGAAAGCAAAGTTCCCTCCCTGATTACAGTTTTTCTGGATTGATAAGACACTAAATTCCACTGACTGCACATTGCTACCAGTTGATTGCAGCATTTCTCAAAAACAGGAAAAACCTTGAACACTTCATGATTTGCACAGTTACCAAAAGTTTTGCACTCTTAAAAAAAGACTGTACACATTTTTTGCTCACTTAAACATACTTATAATTCACACACTATTGAAAAGTGAACCCAAGGAAACACAGCTGTCACAATTAGGACACAACAGGTCAAAGCTTAGAACACGGTTTACTAACGAACTGCTAAGAGGAGGAGAAGAGTCAACATCCCAGGTCAGCGTGGGGCATGCAGCCCTCTGTGCTGCAATAAGCAGTGATGGAGTAAAGCACCATCATGCAGTTCTGGGCTCATACAACGCCCAGCATTTGAAGTACTTCGCATGGGCGCAGGGCGCTGTGCAAGAAGACACTTTCTGTGGTTTGGAACAATGTTGGTTTTCATAGAGGGTTATTGATTTGGGAATGGTTCAACATGAATGTTGAATTTATTGTGATTTTCTGCCGCCACATTCTCCCGTTCTGAACCCCGTAGAAGAAGAATTCTCTGCATGGAGCTGGACGGAAACGAGCGGCAGCCATACATTTGGGAAAATCTCTTGCAGTTAATGGCCTTAGCTTGTGATGATACTGCTGTTGATGCATGTCCAGGCTGGATCCGACTCTCTAGGTCTTTCTTTCCATGTTGCCTAGCCAGAGAAAACTAAGCTTGTGGTGCTGACGACATCTGTGGCCTGACCAGGAACAAAGACTTGATGCAGACGAGGTGTAAAACATTTGTATACTTTACTGTGTACAATACATAGATGTAGAGATGACTGTAATCATTGACTGGACTGGGTTCATAGCGTTGAGGATGTTTCGCCTCGGCCTTTGTACAATCCAGTAATGTAATTTTTGTGTAAGATTACTTTGTGTTGTACAGTCAGGCACTGCCATGGTCCTCTCTGCTCATTTGATAGATTTGTGTTTGAGCTGTTTTATGAAAACTACCATGTTTTTAATTAATATGAAAACAGTGAGAGAGGAGTGTTTTGTATTTTAAAGTGCAATGTGCTCATTCTGGAAACAGAAAATGTGGGTCATTCTTTAAAAAAACATGACTGTAATAGTTTGTGAAATGGATTCAAATATTTGTAAAAGGAATTCATGTTTGTGCGTTGCATGAAAATGTGTTTCCACTGGAAAACAAAGAAGTTTGCAAGTGATACCAAATTTGTGAGCATTATAGTTTTAATAAAAATATATTAGTATACATTTATTTATTTGTGATTAGGAAGCTAGCCTCTGCATTTAAACCATCTCTAGATCTGCTAGAGAACAGTAGGCCACCGTGATTTGGGGCCCAAGGAGCAGTTGGGGGAGCTCAGGGGTCCACTTTGGTTCACCTTCAGGGACTCAAACCTTTTGTAGAACAAAGAACGAGTTTGAAAAAAACTTCCGATGTTTTGAAACAGGAGCAGAGTTCACATGGAAAAGTTCTGTGTGATCACATCATGGTGGCTGTTGTCATGGTGATGAACTACATGGTGATGAACTACCACAGAAAGAAGATCTCATCAGATGTTTCCAAACGCCGGCGTCGCCGCATTCCTGAAGTCGGAGCCAATGTGTGGGAGTTTGAACTTGGTTCACCATGGCGTCTTCGGGTTAGTCATGTGAGCAGCTCTGACCTTTACCAGGGATCGGCGTGATCCTGTTGAGCCTGTTTTTGCTCTCCGGGAGCAGAGGAGGAAACTCAGTGAACCGTGAAGACATCACAGGTTTAATGATTACAAAGAGCTGCAAAGTTTCACAGCTCATGAGGAACGAGGAGAGAAAACTGCGCAGAAAATGATTTTTCAAAAAGAAAAACAAGAAGCCAACTTTAGGAAGAAAAAACAATAACAAGGAAAAAAAAAAGAATTTTCATTTTCTATAATAAAAAGCATTTTATATATATGCGCATATATATATATATCTATGTATGGCTATATTGATCTCAAGTTTTCATAAAATTTATTAGCAGCAGTTTCTTCAGAAAACATTTTATTTTTAAACAAGACAGATTAAAAGTTCATCGCTTGATCAGGTGTCTAACCGAGTCCAACCGCCATCAGCACAGCAGCTGATAAACTGTCTGCAGTCGCAAGGCGCTTGTCTAGTCGTCCTCCTGCAGTAAGGACAGGTAGATGCCGGACTGCAGGAAGCGTGGGTAACAGTCAGTGTCCAACAGCGAGTAGATGCGTTTCTGAGCGTGGAGCAGAGAGTTGCGTGAGGGCGCCTGCAGCATCTGGATGGTCAAATCTCTGATCTTACTGTCCAGGTTCACCTACAACAACAGATCCCATTTTATTTATAAAGCACCATTCATGCACAAGAGCAGCACAAAGTGCTTTACATGATGAGAACAACTGTTTAATAAAAATACAAGCACACCTAAAGTTTTTCACAAAACAAATAAAAGCACACACACTTTGTCACATTGAGTCCCACGCAACACCCCTTGTCCCATGAACTGTCTCTAACTAAAAAATAACAGTATAAAACAAACACATGTCTTGGCATTAGGTGAGGAAACGACATCCTGGGGTTCTGTCCACACCAAGAGCCAACCCAACCCATGATAACAAAAGCTGTCACCATGGGAACGACCCAGATCAGGCAGACTGGGCCCACACCACAGCCATAAGGCTGCAGTGCAGGGTACCCCGACAAGTACAATCCCCACGGCAACGACCATGCGGCCAGAGCAGGCATAGCTCCCAATGCAGAGAGGAAAACACTGGAGTAGAAAAAAATAAAAACTCAAGCCAAGCAAATAAGACCAATAAAAGAAATATTATAAAGAAATAAATAAAATACAAAGTTTATTAACCATGTAAAAGGTAAATAGATTCATTTAAAAGTGAAGAAATCAAGTTAAAATTTGTTATAAGCTAAGTAAAAAAGGTCTTTTTAACAAAAAAACAAACAAAAAAAAAACATCAATAGTCTCTGCAGAGTCCCTCAGGCAGGCTGTTCTATAGACGAGGACTGTAGTGATGGAACCAGGCTTCGTCCTAAGTTTTGGTTCTTACTTTAAGAACAACTAACAGACCAGTACCAAAGGACCCCAGGGTTGGCAAGGGTTTATTTCCACAGTGAAGCACGGTGGTGGCAGCATCATGACATCCTGAGCAGGGACTGAAGGGATGAAGGATGGTGAAAATACTGGGAAATTGTTTAGGAAAACCTTATTTCAGACTTTCAGAAGCCTGAGTGGAGGTGACTATATCAACTGATAGAAACCATACTGAACTAATATATTGATTATGATTTAAATACAGACTTTATATCCTTCCTTGATCCCCAGTCAGCTCGCTATCTGATTGGCCACATTCCTTACCACGTGATAATCCACAGAGTCACAACTGAGGATTCATCGGCTTTCCCGTCACACATAAAGATTTTTGGTCAAGTTTAATACTTGTGATGATCAGTCCCAACCCATTTCAGAGCCGATTGTCAGAATAAAGTCTTAACACACCTCTGACCACAGGACAATCCTGTAGGATCATCTTATAAGACATAACAATATCTGGCATTTCCCATCCTTGGTAGGGGGAGAATGGGGACAAAAACAGTCCGATAATCTTTTTGTGTGTACAACACTATCAATTCCTAGGATTACTTTACTAACTCCTAGAAATACCATACACTTACTTTATTATGAGTATGTGTTTTTCAGACAGGAGACAGAAAAATAGGCATTTTTGTTAAAAGGTTAATAAAAAGGTTGGAAAGGAATATGCATGTGACAAGTGTGATACCTCCCGCGGGGCTCCAGGCAGGATGTAAGTAGTACAGATGTTTTTAGCCCTCCTCTGCAGGCTGAAGTTGTTAGAGGATTGTTTATACTGCTCACAGGCCAGGTAGAACTCCAGATTCTCCTCGCTGAACTCAGAACGCAGGAATGCTCCAAACACGGCCACACCAGCTGGAAACAACACGACAGACATGAGACCAGGCAGCATAAACAGCCGGATTCCTGGAAAACCTGGAAAATCTTGAGCCAGTTTTCAGTCTGACGCAAGACAACAAGGTGACACCGTTCTGACATGTCATCTGCAGAGCACTGGAGTTAGCATGGAGCTGAGAAGGAGGTCGAGTCACACGGACAGATTTAGTCCTGAGGCTGGCGGCATCACCAGAACACCACCAACTCTGCCTCCTGAGTCTGGACAGAAGATAAAATCCCTCAGGGCTGAAGACGAAGACTTTCAAACAAAACATTAACAAACCTCATCGGGTGTTTGGTGATCAGTGATAGTTTATTTTGTTGGTCCAACAGCTGCTTCTGTCTTGTACCTGTGCCCTGTGGTGGTATCTTCAAGCATCAACCCTTTTTTAAATCTAAACTGATCTCAGCTCTTACAGTATGTCCATCACAGTTCTGGATGATGCTCAGGGTTCATGTCGATACTGTGGTTCACTTTCCTTGACCGAGTGAATCCCCTCCAGAAATGGAACTTCTCCATGCTTGGTCAGGATAGAGGTGATCCAGTATTTATGTCTACAAAGCATGCACAGACCTGAATATTTCAGCATGACATTCCCCTGTGGGCAGCAGATTCATTTTCCAGCTCCTCTGGAGGAAAACAACTCCTTTTCGATAGCGTTCCTGTCGCTGAAGGAGCTCTGCAGTGCTGTCAAATTGTTCTGGAAAGGGTGGAAGATGTTCTCCAACATGGACAACAGCTTAGGTATCCACTACCACCCAGCTGAGGTTCCCTCTTCTGAAAGGGAACAATTCCTCTGAAAGGATTTGACTCCTCCAATGGAAAACAACTTCTGATAATCCAACTGTTGGATGGACGAAGGACATGTAGACATCTAACCATAGCTTTTTGAATGCAACGGTAAATACTGGCACAGATCTACCCTGACCTGCCACATCATTACAACTTCCCCCAACACTGCAGGACAAATTCATGGGACAGTCCAGGTGCCTGCACCTCATATTGCATCCATTAACTGTGTCGTGTAGACTAAAGAGGACCGGGAGCGTCCAGCTTGTTGGACAGTTCAAAAGCCTGCAGTAACTTAGCATTCAGACTACTGGGTCAACTAAGGGTAGGGGACTAAGGGTAGGGGACAATAGGATAAGCCAAAGGTAACTGGTACTGGTTTCATGAGTTGGCAAATAAGGTGGTCGCTAACCTGCTTGGTGGTTCTCCGGCAGCTGCAGTCCCACAGTGCTTGGCAGTCTGGTTCGGGGCCTCTTTGGCGGCGAGCCCTGTCAGCTTTGTTGCAGTTCAGGTTTTATTTAAAGGTGGGTTTCTCAAAAACAAAATTGGTGCTGGTTTGCATAGAGCAGGGCTACTCAATTCGGTCCTACGAGGGCCGCAATACAGCAGGTTTTCCATGTATTCCTGTACCAACACACCTGAGTCAAATTAATGAGTTATTGTGTAGAACCTGATTGGCT
>JBAGKP010000019.1:862292-873899 GCA_037177255.1 Melanotaenia maccullochi
TAAAGTAATCCTAGGAATGAGTAAAGTAATCCTAGGAATGAATAAAGTAATCCTAGGAATGAGTAAAGTAATCCTAGATGCCAGTGGCTACTAGAGTCTTTCAGCTGAGTTTCTCCTTTTCGTCTTGCTATGCTACTTGTAAGGATTGCTGCTTTCTGGTGTCTGCAAACATCTTCTGGACTGTAGTATCTCATCCCTGGTCTGTTGCTAGTAAAAATCTCTTCTGTTGCCATGGATACTGATTATTAAAGGAAACCTGTCCAGTATATGAGGAGAAATGACTCGAGAGAAAACCCTGCAGACCAGAGAAACAGTCCTGTGGGAACAGGGAAGGTGGTTCCTGCTGTGTGACATGCTGGGACAGGAACACTCCTACAGATCTTCTGCCCTCACTTAGTTTTTGAAAATTATTTTATCCACAGATCAGCTAAAGGGTAAGCGATTGATCACAATTTACCCCAAAGAGTTACACACTACCATCCTCTATATCTCAGGAGCGCTGTGATCTAGAGGACTTTCAGCTTTAAACCAGCTCTGACTTCATCCGTCTCCAGATTAAGCCGTAGTGGTTGTTTCTACATTTCAACCTTTCTTCAGTCAGATGTGGTTTCGCTTCTCCTCCGTTAGATCAGATGGTGTCTGCCTGTGACATGTCCGTCTGCTTTTTAGCCCCAGAAGAAGAAGAAAGACCGGCGGAAAGACAAAAGGATGGATGCAGATGAGGAGGATGAGGATGTCATGCTGACGCTGAAGAAGCTGTCGGTCCAAGCCAGTGATGAGGAAGAGGAGCCAGGTATGATGTTTGATGGTGTGCTGCTTTTCCTCAGGCGTGTGGTCATGATCTCGATGACTTCTTCTTCTGTTGTCTCCACAGTTGTCCCCTCGGCTAAAGGAAACAAGAAGAAGGTTGGTCATCGGACGTTCTTCTCCTCTCTTCCTCTCATGTCCACATGTTAACACATCTCTGTTTCTTTCAGGGTGGAAACATTTTTGCTGCTCTCAGCCAGGGTCAGAGTGATGAGGATGAGGAAGAGGATGAAGAAGACGCGCCTGTAAAAAAGGTGGGTTGCTGGAGGTCATATGAAAATTTGACCATCATGGAGGGTGGTTCTGTCACATGACCTCTCTTTCCCAGTCAAACTGAACCAGCAGATGTTGATCGGGAAGGTGGATCAGGAACGTTGATGATGTTTGGGAAGGTCATAAACAAACAGATCTACTTTATCTTAAAGTTCTGGCCTCTCTCTGTCTTTAAAACAGGAGGTGGAGAAAGGAAATAAAAAAGAGAAATCCAAATCCAGGAAGGTGAAGGTGGGTGCTGCTGGGAAAGCTCCTCCATCTTTTCCCAGAACAGAATCAGACATCGGGACTCAAGTTCCTGTCAGATGCTGGTGTGACACGTTACAGAGCTGAACCTCAGAGCCGGCAGATGATGGTGAAATGATTTGTTTCTGACTCGTCAGGGAGCGTCCGATGAAGAGGAGGAGGAGGCAGACATGGACGACCCTGAAGAGAAACCCGCGATGAAGACCAAGAAGCCTGAGGCCAAGTCCAAGGTGTGTACTGATATAAGCCCACATCCAGGTTTTCCCTCTAAGCTCGGTGTGACTGGACTGTTCCCAGTTTTCTGCAGGAACTGGAGCCTGCATGTGGATTCTGGTCCATCAGTGAGATGGTTGATATTTGCAGAACATCAGGTTTTTCTTCCTCATATGAGTTTTACCTGCTAGTCACATGGAAACACTGATCCAAACCTCCATCTTTCTGCATCTTTTTGTTAGAAAAGTAAATAAAAATCTATTAAAATCTGTGACGTTGTGTCTTCACCTGTCCAAACGTCTCTGCTCTGTTAGAGAGGAAAACCAGCCCAGCGCCCACCCAGCGTGGACGATGATGAAGATGAGGCTGAAGCTGACATGATGATGGTATGTTTTCCCTCTGACGGATCCTCTCTGCTCATGCTCAGTGTGTGATGATGTCATGCTGTGGTTGTGACCTTCAGAGTGCTGAAGATGTCATCGCAGAGCAGGCCAAAGAGAAGGAGGACCCGTACGCCAACCTCAGCAAGAAGGAGAAGAAGAAAGAAAAGAAAAAGGTGATCACGACTTCTCCAGCTTCCCGACACCACGTCCTTAAAGTCCGTTTGGATATAGGTTGTTCCAGAAAGATCAGAAGTGAGACACATTGTCCTCTGTGGATCTGGTCCTGATCTGGATCTGGTCCTCTGTGGATCTGCTGTGGATCTGGTCCTGTGTGGATCTGGTCCTGTGTGTGGTGACGTGTTTCTGTGGGTGTGTTCTCCAGAAGGAGTATGAGCGTCAGGTGGCCAGCGTCCGGGCCCAGAGCGCTCTGGAGGGAGATTTCTCCGTGTCTCAGGCTGAGATGTCGTCCAGACAGGCCATGCTGGAGAACGCCTCCGACATCAAGGTTTCCGCTTTTTATTTTCTCTTTTTCCTCCAACGTTTTTCTTTCATATGAGAAACGGTAGTTCTGCAGGAGCGTGTTCATCCAGCGTGGTGATGTGTGTGTTTTCTAGTTGGAGAGGTTCAGCATTTCTGCTCACGGCAAAGAGCTGTTTGTCAACGCCGACCTGCTGATCGTTGCAGGGAGAAGATACGGTCTGGTTGGACCAAATGGGTGAATATCGCTTTTTTATTTGCTGCTGTGAACACAGAACGTTTTGGTCCTGAAATTAGACCGAACCTGTCAGATGAGTAGAAAATTAAGAAAATATAAACTTTATTGTGTTTTATGTGTTTCCTTCCAGTAAAGGAAAGACCACGCTGCTGAAGCACATCGCTAACAGAGCTCTGAGTATTCCCCCCAACATCGATGTGCTGCTGTGTGAACAGGGTACGAGCTCTGCATCACCTCTCCGACTGCAGCCCTGCTGTGTTTACTTACTGACCTCTTCCTCCGTGTGTTTCCATCAGAGGTGGTGGCTGACGACACTCCGGCGGTGCAGGCGGTGCTGAAGGCCGACACGCGCCGGCTGAAGCTGCTGGAGGAGGAGAAGCAGCTGCAGGCTCGCTTGGAGAGGGGAGAGGACAGCGTGGCCGAGAGGCTGGAGAAGGTACGGCTCCCTTCACTCGCATTGCATCGAGCGTTGGTCATCTCAATGATGAATCAAGTTATTAAATGCTAAGTACTTGAATCTAATTAAAGAGCATTAACTGTTGAACTGGGAGATAAAATGTCTGTTGTCATGAAGAAATTACTGGTTTGGTTTTCTGAAAGTAAAACAAACTATTAATCTGGATGTAAAGAGAGAACAGAGCCAGTCTGAGTTTAATTCAAATTCTTTAAATGAAGAAAATCTATTAAAATGTTCAGGAACTTGGATATTAATTAATTTTGTGGAATATGAATACGTTTTTGCTGGAAATTCTTTCATCTGTAGGATTTTTTTACCAATTATTTTTTACATGCATCTGCAGTTGAGACTAATGTGAATAAAAACCACATTTTCTGTAAATATTAACTATCAGGATGTTGATAACCATCGTTTCTACCTGATGTCCAGCAGTTTAACATCCGGTAGTTTCTTTACTCTGCTTCACATCCCGGTTATAAAAGAACTGCTACCAAATAAATAATAATAATAAATTACAGACTGTTTTCTCAGCAGTGAAACAGAAATAGGAAATATAAATATTAGTTTACGATATTAGACAGACTGAAGCTTCTCTGATGGGCAGACAGCGATCAGAAGCAAAACAGCTGGAAACAGCGAGAGTTGGAGTATTTTGTGCTCCGTAGTGCACATCACACACTTTAAGATCAGAAGAGAGAGATCTTGTGTGATCTGGTCACGTGTGTGGTCTCTAAATCTGTGAAGGTTGGGAGAATCCTGTAATGTGTGCCAGCCTTACGGTCTTAGCTAGCATCCGTCACCGCTAACAGTCATATTGATTTACATTAAGATGCTAACATGAAATGTTAGCTTGTGTTTGTGTGTTTGTCTGTGCAGCCGTAGAAAGTAAAACGTGAACCTGGGCAGGTTTCCAGGTGTTGAATAGAGGTGTTACGCAGGTAAATATGTCAGGAAGCCATCGGCCGATGATGATGATGATGATGGATGCCTCTATCAATGGTCAGAGTCAGGAGGATCAGGGACATCTCCATGGAAACCAGCAGGACCTTCAAGGTTAATTTCAACAAAGGCAGAGTCAAAGGAGAACACATGAGCAGAGTTTTTAGAGCTGGAATCAAACTTTTAACCACAAACAGCAACAGTAAGACCTGGTTTCTGGTTCTGGTTCTGGCTCCAGACGTGATGAGACGGACGTCTGTGGAACCAGCAGAGTCTCTGCTGTCATGTGACTCCTGGTTTGTGTGGTTTGCTTGAAGTGGAGAAATTAGCAGAAGCTGTAACGTTGACCGGGTTTTGGTATGCTAAATGTTAATGTAACAAACTAAAACCTGACTTATCGCTGCTTCGTAGCGTGTACAGACATCTCCTGTTCTCTAGTGTCTCATGCTGCCTCCTGTATGACCGGGTTTAGTCAAGAAGAGGTTAAAAAGCAACTCAACAAACTGATCCAGAAGTTCTGGTTCTGCGCTGGGGACTGATCCGGATCTCCTGGAGCTGATTGTCCAGAGAAGAATGCTGGACAAGCTGCTGAACATGATGGACCAGTCCTCAAACCCTCTACACCAGTGTTTCTTAGTCCTGGTCCTCTGGACCCGCCACCCTGCATGTTTTACTTTAATTCTGCAGGATGAAATGAATGGCTCGTTAACAGGCTGCAAAGAACTCGATGAGGACGTTCATCAGTCTGAATAAAGTGTGCTGGAGTAGGAACATGTCGAAGACATGCAGGGCTGTGGTACCTGAGGACCTGGACTGAGAAACACTGCTCTAAACAATACAGTGAAGAATGAACAGTGTGTTCTGACAGAGGCTTCTTCAGAGGTTATCCCTGCCAGCAGATATAACCACGCCGGGTCGTGAAGGCATTTAGTGAGTATAGAAAACAGATGGATGGAATATTTGATTTTAGGTCCATGAAAAAGAAGAAAGAAAACCCTTGTATACCAGCATGATCATTTCCTCTGGGATTAATAGTTTTTATTTCATTTTATTTATTTATTATATCAGTTTCTGTGACTCACAAACGAAGAACTGATCTGCTCAGACTCTTAAGTGGTCTCAGTTTAGCTGCAGATATTCAGGACCCAGCTGAAAACAGGTCTGCTGCTCAGTGGTTGGACCTGATAGTTGGAGTTTATCTGATGATTGGATGTTTCTCCTGGTGTCAGGTCTATGAAGAGCTGAGGGCCATTGGCGCTGCAGCAGCTGAAGCTAAGGCCAGGAGGATCCTGGCTGGTCTGTCTTTCACCCCTGAGATGCAGAACAGACCCACCAAAAGGTTCTCTGGAGGATGGAGAATGAGAGTTTCTCTGGCCAGGTATTGCACAGTCTAACCTGGTCCAGCAGGAATGTGTTGGAAGATGTTTTTCATTCAGTGTGTCCTTTGTTCCCCCAGAGCCCTGTTCATGGAGCCCACTCTGCTGATGCTGGACGAGCCCACTAACCACCTGGACCTGAACGCCGTCATCTGGCTCAACAAGTATGGAGAAGCTTTCTTGTTAGACTTTAATGCTGGGGGTTAGGGTGGGATCCAGAAGAAGAAGGAATATAATCCAATCAATTCAGCTTTAATTCTATAGTTTCCCTTCACAACGACGTCATCTCAGGTCTTTACAGACAAATCAGTTTGAGCCAGTTCCTAATAAATAATGGCCTAGTTAAGGAAAACCAACAGACTGCACTGAATCTTGACTTCGATTCAATCCCCCATCCTGAGACTGCAAGAGGCGACAATGGAAAGAAAATACATCCTTTTAGCAGGAAGGAAAGACCTCCGGCAGAACCAGAACCCGGAACCCAGGGAGGATGGCCATCTGCCTCGACCAGCTGAGGACAGGAAACAGAGTCCAAGCATCACAGCTTTAGCCAGGAAGACCTGCTGAGGACCTGCTGTAGTTTGAAGACGATCAAAAAAACATGAATAAATGTTTAGGCTGGATTCTGGTCAGAGCTTTAACTCTGGACTGATCGAATATATAAACTCACATCTCAGTGGTTACTGACATCTTAGTCTATTTTCCCTCTTAAACCAGTTATGAATGATTCAGCCAGGAGAGCGGTCGTCCCCCAGTCTGTCACCGGTTCGATCCCCTCCACGTCCCTACACTACACTCTGAACCCAGACTGCTCCATCTCATATCAAACATTACATCTGAAGAACTGATTATCACTTTAAACTGGACCTTATAACTGTTAGAAATCTGTCGCTGCCCTCAGAGTGCTATCTCCTCTGTGTGTTATCCTGGAGAAGTAGTGATGGACAGCTTACCCTTTAAATGACCTGCAGAAGTTTTCCTGGTGTTTATTTCCCATTCAGGAGGTTTACAATCCAGCCACAAAATGTGGTTTTTATTCAGAGGCTCTAGGATGGGATCAGGGTATTTACAGAAGTGTTCTGTTCAGGCTCGACTTCAGGAGGACTAATGTTTTCCTAACGGGCTGCTTCACTGTGGATGTTTGAAGAATGTCAGTCCCCAGGTCCACACAACGAAAAAAAAAATAAAAACAACAATAAAAGAAGATGTGGGTATTGTTTTTCAGTTACAACCTCTAATGGCAAAATTATTCCCATCTCCCCACAGTAAAGCATCATTTAAAAATTCCTGGGTCCAGATGGTGATCCGGGTCACCCCCAAAATCTAATCACTTCTTACTTTTTCCATTTCTGAGATTTCCTGAAAATTTAATCAAATCTGTCCATAACTCTTTGAGTGATGATGCAGCTGAATACAAGACCTCCGCCTGGTAACAAAATCAAGTCTGTCCTCAGTCTGAGCAGCATTTATAGAGTAATATAAACGGTGTGGGTCAGAGGATCTCCATCACCTCAGGCTGAAGAGGATCTGCACACTCATTTAAAACTTAAAAAGTAAAGAATAAAAGTTAAAATGAGTTCAGAAAGAGGGAGACGTGAACAGACCAGTGTTCGTCTGTATGTCTGATGGTTTGACGCGTCATGTCTTTTTACTTGCAGCTACCTTCAGGGCTGGAAGAAGACTCTCCTCATAGTGTCCCATGACCAGAGCTTCCTTGATGATGTGTGTACAGATATCATCCACCTGGACAACCAGAAACTCTACTACTACAGAGGAAACTACCGTAAGTATTCGATCCTGAGGGCTGTTTATCTGAGGTCGGTTTTCTGACGTTGGAACTGGGTCAGCTTGGATTGAAGTTTAATAGGTCTGATGGTAAATAACGTGGGGGTATATGTAGGAAAGCAGCATTCCTGGGTTGGTGTTGGTTGACAAGATAGAGACAGGAATTCTCCTTCATATGAGTCTTCTCTGCTCTTTTTTTTTTTAGTAACCTTCAAAAAGATGTACGTGCAAAAGCAAAAGGAGCTTCAGAAACAGTATGATAAGCAGGAGAAGAAGCTCAAAGACCTGAAGGCTGGTGGCAAGTCCACCAAACAGGCTGTAAGTACATCCTAACTGCTCACTGAAGTTCAGCAAAACTAGAACGTTGCTGAAGAAACTTAGATGGAGCTACTTCCCCAGTAGAAATGATCACTTCCATGGTAGAAGTTCTACAGGTGCTCGTCATAAAATGAGAATATCATGAAAAAGTTGATTTATTTCAGTAATTCCATTCAAACATTGAAACTTGTATAATGTAGACATTCATTCCTCACAGACTGACATATATCAAAAGTTTATTTCTTTTCATTTGATGATTTTAACTGACAACTAATGAAAACCCCAAATTGAGTATCTCAAAAAATTAGAGCCAATTCCCTTCAAAACTGATCTAAAGTTTGTGTTTTTACACAGAGCACATCCTCATGGCGGTTGTCTACATGACATCAGGTTTGATTTCGTTTTAAAGCTCTATGATCTCATCTAAACAAAAACAGTTCCCCCTTTGTTAGTATCCAAACAGTATGGTTAATGGTCTGGTAAACACAAGAGGTCCCAGGATGGAACCTTGGGGAACTCCACATGTAATCCTTGTCTGTTCAGATGTAAAGTTACCTAATGACACAAAGTACTTTCTATTCTCTAAATAAGATTTAAACCAGTGTAGGGCCAGAGAGGCCATCCCAGTTCTCCAGTCGGGAGTGATATATTGTGGTCGACTGTATCAAATGCAGCACTGAGGTCCAGAAAGACAAAGACTGACATTTTTCCATCAGCTGTATTCAAACATATGTCATTAATGACTTTGATCAGAGCATCTCAGTGCTGTGGTTCTGTCTAAAACCTGACTGGAAGACATCGTAGCAGTTTTTTGTGTTAAAAAGTCATTTAGTTGATGAAAAACAGCTTTTTCAATTATCTTAGAAAAGGAAGATTTGAGATCGGCCTGTAGTTGCTCATTTGTGTCTAGGTTGTCCCTTTTTAGCAGAGGTTTGATTACAGCTGTTTTTAAAAGCTCTGGGAAGAAGCCAGAAATTAAAGATAAGTTAACAATCTGTAACAGATCTGGCTCCAGAGTCTTTGAGACCTTTTTAGAGAAACCTGTGGGCAGGATGTCGAATCAGCAAGAGGAGTTCAGCTGATGTACGATGTCGCCCAGATCTTTGCTGTTAATGGGATTAAACTGTGTCATGGTGTTTAAACTGGTTTTCAATGGACACAGTATATTTCCTGAACCTGTTGCTGCTGATGAACCAACGGTTTGTCTGATTTTCTGGATTTAGTCTTTGAAGAATTTGGCAAACTCATTGCAGCCTTGGTGGAATAAATTTTCAGGTGCTACTGACACAGGAGGGTTTGTTAACCTGTCAACAATGGCGAATAAGACCCGAGCTTTATGGTAGTTTTTGCTAATAACATCAGAGAAACAGGACTTTCTTGCATTCCTTAGTTGTAGATTATAAGAGTGAAGTTTCTCTTTATACGTGTCATAATGAACCTGTAGATTTGTTTTTCTCCATCTACGCTCGGCTTTCCGACACTCTCTTTTTCCATGCTTCACCAGTCTGGAATATCTCCATGGAGACATTTTCTTTTAAATCACCCCTATGATGATGAGAAAGCAAAGACTAAGGTTTCCCTTGCCCGGACGTGGGTCACCGGGGCCCCACTCTGGAGCCAGGCCTGGAGGTGGGGCACTGAGGCGAGAGCCCGGCCACCAGGCACCTGGTTGGGCTCAGCCCAAAAAGGTGGCATGGGCCTGTCCTCCCGTGGGCTCACCACCTGCAGGAGGGGCCATAGGGGTCGGGTGCAGTGTGAGCTGGGCGGCTCACCCCCCCTCAATCTAAATCCGAGTGGTGCTTTGTTGCTGGACTTCTGTGCTCGTAATGGATTGTCCATAACGAACACCTTGTTTGACATAAGAGTGTTCACGTGTGCTCTTGGCACCAGGACACTCTAGGCCGCAGTTCGATGATCGACTTTGTAGTCGTGTCGTCGGACTTGCGGTTGCATGTCCTGGATACTCAGCTGTCAACTGATCACCACCTGGTGGTGAGTTGGCTCAGATGGTGGGGGAGGATGCCGGTCAGGCCTGGCAGACCCAAGCGTGTTGTGAGGATCTGCTGGGAACATCTGGCAGAGTCCCCTGTCAGAAGGAGTTTCCACTCCCATCTCCGGCAGCTTCAACCATGTCCCAGGTGAGGTGGGGGACATTGAGGGCAGGTGTTAAAGAGAAGACCTGGTTAAACATCCCAGTGGTGTTTTTAGTTATACGCGTTTAGTGATCACCTCGACTGAGACGTTTGTGTGAACAGAAACTGTACACTCAAAGAAAACACAGTGATGATCAGACAGGCCCACATCACACACAGTAACCTTGGAAACATCCGAACCCTTAGAAATCACCAAGTGTGTCTTTTAGTGTGTGTGGGCTCTGTTATATGCTGAGTCACCCCAACGTTCTCCAGACTGTTACCCAGATCTTTAGTCGCTTTGTCCTGAGGACTGTCTACATGGATGTTAAAATCACCAACAATAATTACTGTCAGAATCTAAACAGATGGTAGTAGTAGGTCACTAAACTCTTCATAAAATTCTGCAGTGTCCTGGTGGTGTATAGAAATTTAGATTTATTATTTTACAATAAGCAACCCCACCTCCTCTCCAGCTCAGTCTGACCTCACTGATTAAACTAAAGTTGGGAGGGGTTGACTCTGTCAGAGCGGCTGTGTTGTTATCTTGGTTTAACCAAGTTTCTTTTAGAAACAAAATCAGGGTTGTGTTCAGTGATAATAATTAATTAAAAATGTTTTCTCTACTAACAACCTAACATTTAATAAAGCTAACTTAATGTGTTTGGAATAGTTTACTCTATGTTTGGGGGCACGCTGTGGCTCACAGGGTTAACTCTACTTAGAAACCTTTTAGAAAGCAGCTCTCTGTGTTCTGACCGAGCTGCTTTTCTCCTTCTGTTACCAAACAGTACAGATAGTTTTAACCTTCTAATAAACAGGGAAAAATCACGACTGTCGTTATCTACGCAGCCTGGACCCTCCACACATCATACATCTGAAACATGAAGCTGGCATGGTGGTACAGGAGGGGCTGTTTACTGGAGGAAAACAATAAAACACTTTAAAACAAAATACTACAAGCTCGAGGGCATTTTAAATCAACAGGTCTTAAGTTTGTCCTGGAACAGGATCAGTGTGGGTGCGGAGCTCCAAAATGTTGCACCTGCCACTGAAAAGGACCCATCTCCTCCCTTTGACTCTAATATGTCCGTAAAATGCAAGAAGAACCTTGAACCTGGTTTTATCCCGGGCCCAGATTCGAAAACATTTTCAACTATGTAATTCCTAATTTATTTAACGTAAAATTTCAGAAAACTTGTAATACAAATAATAAAGTCCTGATGTCAGGAACAAACCAGTAAAGTCTGGTGGTGATAGGTGTTAGTTCTTAATTTTACTTTGCTCACCTGAAGATGAAAACCCACCTGTATAAGGTGGAGAGTCATAGCGCTTCATGGATAGGTGGAGTCGCCCGTTAACATTGTTTTGTAGAGCAGGTGTTGGTAGATGAGGTCCAGGCCCAGATCTGTGTGTAGTGGTGTCGAAGTGGTCAGCAGGACTGTAACAGTTGTGGTTCGTGCAGCTGAACCAGTTTCGTTGAAAATGTTTCTTCTCAGGAGAAGCAGACCAAGGATGCTCTGACCCGGAAGCAGCAGAAAGGAAAGAAGAAGGGAGGGCAGGAGGAGGAGAGCCACGAGGCCCCCGAGCTGCTGAAGAGGCCCAAAGAGTACACCGTCAAGTTCACCTTTCCCAACCCACCTCCTCTGTCTCCGCCCATACTGGGACTACACAGTAAGAGGCTCCACCCACCTACAAAACATCCAGCTGTCCCACACATGAAGGCAGCATCAGTGCTGTCCATCTCTATCACAACTTTAAACACAACTCCCAGATCTTCCAGATCTACTGGTACACCTCCAGTTCCAAAACAAAGCCAGGTCTCTGTGAATAAAAAGTATATAAAGACACCATTCTGGTCCATTGCAGGATTTACAGCTGCTCTACAGATGTTGCTCTAAAACCTCCATGTACTTTTCAGCATTGATGGAGCTTCACAGATGTGGAAGCTGCCCACGCCATA
>JBAGKP010000019.1:1018415-1034353 GCA_037177255.1 Melanotaenia maccullochi
TTTTACTTCTCCTGGATCAGATTTATCCACTTCTGGATCAGTTTTTACTTCTCCTGGATCAGATTTATCCACTTCTGGATCAGTTTTTACTTCTCCTGGATCAGATTTATCCACTTCTGGATCAGTTTTTACTTATCTTGGATCTGTTATCTGCTTTGGGATGATTTCTTTCTGTTCTGGGACGAGTTTTTCACTTGATAAAAAATCACCAAGCTCCAGAGGTTCAGGTGAAAAGGCTGACACAGTAGCTGGTTGAGTCATTCTGAGATTATCATGGAAAGAAGTTCGATGTGTTAAAACATCTGAACATGCTTATAAAAGGACTGAGAAGCTGTGAAGCTGGACTATGTGTGTGTGTACATATAACACGACTCTTCTTTCCTGTCTTTGGACGTCTTCTCCTCGGTCTGCTCCACAGCTTCACTCCACAAACTGAGATCCTAAAGATTTTCATATTCGGACAGATGCAGATTTAATTTGACTTCCCTCCTCACGCTGTAACCCGCATCTCTTTTCAGGGAGTGAATTATTTATTGCTTCATGCATACAAATCAAACCAGATCAATGTATTTTATTAGAAAGCGTGCAGTGAGAAGCCATGTTGTTATTTTATCATTATAAATATTATTACTTTCACATAAAATTATTATTTATATATATTTATTTTTTCTTTTAGAAGGTATGGCTTCCAGATTTGAAGGTTTTGATGGTTAAATGTAATTTTCTTAGCAACCAGCAGATGGAGCTCTCATTCGTTCATCTTGTTCTTGTTTCAGAGTCGGAGTCAGAGGGGGAGGAAGGTTAGCAGAGGAGGAGGAGGAGGAGGAGGAGGAGGTCCTGTAGTTCTCAGAGCAGCTTGACCATGTGGAGGTTTAATGTGAGCTGATACGGACCCACGCCTGATCTGAAGCATCAAATAACCATGAGCCTGGATTCTGGATGCATCCCACACATGTAGATGGTCCAGATCAAGTCGGTCAACTTGAAAACTGTCCAAGAATATTAATACAACTTCTCTATTAGATCTGAGATGATACAAATTTCATTAAACCTTACTTTTGCACGTCACTTGGCAGCGCTCTGATCTTTTAATGACTACACAGGTTTCATTAGTGAATGTGTGATGTCCTGTTTCATATTTTCATACATGAAGATGATAAAAATGAAGATATTGTTGTTTAAAGGGAACCTTTCTATTGTCGGCCATCATTTGGAGATTCTCTGTGTCAGCTGTGTGTTGCTTCTCCAGATGTCTTTAAAAAGTTATTTTTATGTTTTTACCTCATAAAACTTCTGCATGACATTCTCACACTGAGGTGTGACACAATTATCTAAACATTCAAAAAATGTTCACGTGTAAAGTTGTGTCATCACTGAAGATTTACTGACTGTAAAATCATGAAAGGATTCAGCTGCACGGTGGCAAGAAGGAAGACAGCAAGAAGGTCAGTGGTTCGAGCCTCGGCTAAGGAGGCGGTTCGAACGTGGGGGGCGGTGGTCTTTCTGAGGGGAGTTTGTATGGGTGGGTTCTCTCTGAGTTCTCCGGCTTCCTCCCACCGTACAGACATGATGTTGGGTTAACTAAATTCTCCCGAGGCGTGAGCGTGGGTGGTTGTTTGTCTCTTTCTGTGTGGCCCTGTGATGAACTGGTCACGTGTCCCCCACCTTCCCAGCGGCCCGTACGGAGAATGAATGAATAACAGAATTTATTTAGGGGGATTTTTCCTTCAGCTTGAAGACTTTGTGAAGCAGACATGCAAATGGTTCCAGCTTTAGGTTTTCTTTCAACGGCATATGTCTTCTAGTTAAACTGGAATCCGGGTCTGTGGATTTACTTTGTTAGCTTCTCTTACACCAGTCAGGGATGACATCATCACTGCAGACAGGTGATGTCAAGAACCCTGGTTATCTCCATCATGGCACATGTTAGTGGGTGGGCTATGTAGGCAGGAGGTGAAGGGTTAAAAGTGTTAGAAGCAGGAAAAACGGACTAGTGTAACGATCTAAGTGAGTTTGACTAGAATCAAATTGGTATAGACAGATAATAGGGGCTGGGTATTGTCACTAGTTTCCTGAATCCATTCGATTTGATTCACAACAGCATATCAATTTAATTAAATCCGATTCGATTCATCACTGATTAATTTACAGCTAACTGTGTAACACCACTAATTTTTCTTGAATATAAAAAACATTCTCATATAAATATGTTTTATAAAACACTGAGTGCATTTACTTTACAATTAAAATGATCTGGCAGTAATCAGATTACTTTAAAAATCTACAGAACAATCCGGTGTTTCCCAGATTCACAGCCAGAAATGTTGTGATGAAAAAACAAACAAACAAACAAACAAAGTCCCGATGAAGCGTTTCATTCAGCGAAGTCGCTCTGAATATTCTTCATTTTCAGATCTCAGATAACGTGTTGAAATATTTTGGATCCATTTAAATCTGTAATACGACTCAGAAATTCCTAGAATGACATACATGCAGCTCGTTCCACTGATCGTGTTGCCATGACGACCGTGAAGCTATCGGTGTAACATCGGAGCAGGAGAAATCCTCCATCTGCTCCTCGCTGGAGCGAGATGCTTCCATCTCCACCTGCTGGGAGAAGCTAGAAATCTCTCATATTTCTGATTTCCAGCTGGTTGATGTGTTTTCCGTCACGTGCACTCTGATGGAAACCTGTGTGTGCGTGCACATCTGTGTGTGTGCAAACTGCCGTGGACACAGAGAGCAGCTATGACATGTCGTCATGGAAACCAGATAAACAGCATCAGACTGTTTACTTTTTGATAAAAGGACTAAGTGGAAACCTGTTCTAGAGGAAAAGTGACAAAATGAGCATGTCGGGTTTATGTTAAAGTACATTAGCTGTTAAAACGAGTGCTTGTGGTCTCAGTGCTGCTAACATGATACGCTGCGACGGACGACACGGTCAGATCATCCCCAAAGCTGCAGCTGCTGCTGGGTCTTCCTGGTCTGCAGTGGCTGGTAGCTATCAAAAGTGGTCCAAGGAAGGAACGGGTGTGACTAAGTGACAGGGTCATGGGCAGCCAAGGCTCAGTGGTGTGCACGGAGAGTGTAGGCTGGTCTGTGTGGTCCAGCGCATGAGCTCAAATCCTGAAGAAGTTCTTGCTGGTGTCAGAATACACCAGGGGTAGGTATGTTTGGTCCTAGAGAGCCACAGCCCTGCAAGTTTTAGAGGTTTCCCTGTTTCAAATGAAGGAATCCCTGAGCAGAACTCAGTAAGCTGTTGGATCCGTTTAATCAGGAAAACATAAAAAACGTGCAGGACTGTCGCTCTCTAGGATCGAACTTGCCTACCGTGGGAACACACATCCCATCACAGTATTTTAATTTTAACCTAGTTCATCCCAACTGGACCCGCTGGCAGACCGATTCTGGCCCCCAGGCCGTATGTTTCACACCCCTGATCTACATCAATATCCAAAAAGCATCTGATTATATTTTGTTTCTGGTGAACAGCTTTTGTGATTTAACGCTATTAGTGAGGGTGATGGTGACCAGTCTGACCTGAATCCATATGGTCTGTCAGAGAGTTTTTTATGTTTATTTACTAAAATAAAACATCTGAAAACTGATGAACGGTGGGGGCGAGTCACAGCTGACCTCAGGTCTCATCTTAACATCCAACGTTTCAAGATGCAGGAAATGTTCAACTCAGTAGGATGAACGCAGAAACAAACATTTTATTTTAAATTTCTTCCCTCTGCTTGAGTGGCTGCAGCCGGCAGTCAGCTGACACACCCAGGAGTAAAAACCACGTACACCATGTTGTGCACTTTGCCAGTTTCGTGGCCCGTGATGTGGAATGATTGGGCGTTAAACGTGTGATTGGTGTTAAGCAGCATGACAGGCAGAGAGAACGATTACAAAAGACCTGGAGACTCTTGTCTCTGGGAAGGAATGCAGCTGTAGCTCTGCCATTGGTAGAGCCAGGCGGATCCTGGGGGGTCGTGGAGAGTGCAGCAGGGGGTTCGGGTAATGGGGGATGGGGAAATGAGGGGTAGAGGAAGCATGAGCAAAAAAGGAAAAGAAAACAGCCTGCATGGTCCCTCCACCTTTATTATGGTTTATATTCTGTCAGCTGGTTTCTGGATGTCATGGTGGACTTCACAGATCCTCTGCTCTGATACCACGTCTTCATCTCAGCTCCACTAATTCTACATCACTTCATTTTCAGATTTAACTGCATGTTGTTTTATTTCTTTATTTGTGAGTGATTTATTTTCTTTTATTTACTCTAATTTATGTATGTTTCTTTAAATGACTAATTAATTATTTATCTTTATTTATTAATTTATATAATATCTGATTGTGTATGATTTTAAGCCAGTCATTTTATTTTTATTATTTTTTCCTGTAGTTATTTATTTCCTATATAAATTCAGGCCTTAAGGGTAAAGACATTTTGACAAAACGCTGATATTCTACAATCACAATTATCATATTTAAAAGTTCAACGAAGTCATCTCAATCTAATGGAAATGTCAAAAGTGATAATAAATTATTTAAAATCAGCAGACACAGTCCAACATATAATTCATTTGTTTGCTTCTGATCATTTGTAAGTACTTTGGTGAACTTCAGACCATCTGCCTGGACCAGCTGGGGGTGGAGAGGACAGGTAAGACGGGTCTATAAGGAGCATGAATGTTCATTTAAATCCAGGGATTCCTGCTGAGAAAGAAGAGAAGAAACACAAATTAATGAAGATATTTCTACATGGAGAGTAAAGAGAGCCCAGTGCATCATGGGACATCTCCCTGCAGCCTCGGCCTCTAGCAGCAAGACTAAAAGGATGGATCAGGGTCACCGAGCCAGACCTGCTATAAGCTTTATCAGACAGGAAAGTTTGAAGATGGTGTGAAGGTGGGGAGGTCTGCTTCCTGAAGCCAACCTGGGAGCTGGTTCCACTGAGAGGGTTCTGATAACCTTCAGTTCTACTTTCAGAACCTGTGGAGCCACCAGCACACCTGCAGTCTGAGAGTGAAGCTCTGAAGAGAAAATGTGGAACTCGGATTAACTAATTTAACAGGGAATCGATGAAGATGATCTCTGATGATGATCCTCATCAGAACCCTCACTGCAGCACTTTGGATCAAATGGAGACTTTTCAGAACATTTCTGGGACAGAACAATGATCATTCCTCATTTTGGGAATATTACAATTCAAAACCTTGCTATGAAAATAAATGAGTGACTGAAGCTTGTTTAGCTGCTTTTTATTCAGCCTGTAAGAATTCATCCTTCCGTTTCCAACCATCAGCTCATGGCTGCTGAATGAAAAAATACTTTTCCCTGGATCTCCGGCCACTGCTGCAGGATTTCTGCTACATGTCTGGAAGAGAAGTGCTGAAAAAGAAAAGGAGAATAAGTTTAGACAGTCTGAAAACAGCCTGACAACCAGGCTACACTCAGTTTGGGTGGATGTTCAGGCGGCACTTTGGAAAAACCCACTGAGGGATTTCTGGTCTTTCAAGAACCTTAATGATATTAAGCCGACTTGTGTCAATCTGGTATCACTTAACATAATTAAGACTTGGAGATTAGCACACCATCTTAAAAGAAAGACGTAATTAGAATCTATTTTAGTCTCTATTGCAAATAATCCTGATCTCCACCCTGGACTGTTGGATGTAGGCTTTAGTAGCCTGAACATGATAAAATGTTGGTTTGGTTTCAGAATTAAAACATATAATCTTCCCTGATTCAGTTGTCTTTAATGTTTCTTCAGTAAAGAACTTACAGTACGACACCAACTAAAAATCCAGAGATATCTCATGTGTAAATTATTTTAAACTGTGCTGTAGAAAGTTCTTCTCTGCACCACCTGGTTACTCTGCAGGTGTTTCACATGCTGCAAAGATGGTGGAACATTTCTGTGTGACTAGGAATGTCAGGATTACTTCATTTCTCAGTTAAATTAATTAATCATAAAGATCTGTCAATATTAAAACCTTGCAGGAAATATAATGGCTGAACATCGCGACTTGCACACGGAAGGAAACCAGAGCTAAACAACACGTTTCCGCTCTGTGCAGAGGAAGAGTTAGAGGAAGATTCTTTCCTCCAAACCAGCAGAGATGATGTCAGTGTTTTATACCTGATGTCCCACATGTTCAGGTGAAGACTTCAGTTCTTATTCTGAGGGAATCTTGGGTTTATGGCAGCGACCAGACCTGCAGCAGGGTTTTAACGTGTTTCTTTTTCTTTTTGGTTACCAGCTGGTTTTTATGTGTGTGAACACACAAATGAAAGTTGAAGTGTATTGTGTGAGGACTGTTTAATGCTGTTTTGATCCAGTTTGTACATTTTAATATTAATTATAAACTGAACTGAGTCATTTTCATTGATTTATTTTAGCATAATTTCTTTTGAGGATGAAGTGAATTTTGAGAATATTTTGGGGGAACTAATTTGTTTATAGATGTCAGTTTAGCTGACTTTTATTTTTTAGAGACAGGCGTGCGGGAGAGAACCTACAGAACATGCAAACACCACACAGGTTCCCCAGAAATCTTCCTGCTTTTAATATATAAGGAACTTTAAAAATAGGAAAATGTAAGTATTTGTGTTTGTTGTCTACTGGGAGCAGTGCTGGTTTCTAACTGCTGCAGGAATCAAGGACCTCTCAGCGTTGGATGCAGCAGCCTGTGTCTGAAGCAGCTCTGCAGGGCTATCAGAGCTCGGGAGGAGTGTGGGTGGTGGGGAGGGGAGTCCTTCAACGTGGATGAGAGCTTAGCCATTATCTTCTCACCTGGGTCCAAGAAGCATCCCAGTGCAGTGCTGGTCTGTACCAGTTTTACCAGTTTGTGGAGGCTAGTGCACAGCAACAGAAACAGACTGGATAGGCTGATAGAAACAGCGAGGACTTCACCATTGGAGGCTGAGCTGGACTCAGGTCAGCAGGTGGCTGAGGTGAGGAGGCTCAGGAAACTGAAGGGCATCCAGGAGACCAACTTTCACCTGGTCCAGGACCTCCAGGAGACCACCTTCCATCTGATGTTTACTTCCACAGAGTGAAGTCCTCCAACTTTGGTTTTGGTTAAACTGAGTTCACCAGAAAACACAGAGGTTCTGAGACTCCAGAACGAAGTCAGAACCAGAACGCTGTCTGCCTGTAGACCTGAAACACAGAGCTTTAACAACTGTATCGCTGCACTTCTCCATGGTATGGATTTTAAGCTGTACATAGATGTTAAACTACAGAATAACTTGTAGAAAACATACCTTTATTTTTGCGTCATCACTTTTTTTTCTGACATGTTAGAAATAAACCTAAAGTCAGCATGCGAGCCTGGATGTTCTCACCCCGATGGCCACGTCGTACCCTCATAGCTTTTTACTGCAGCATGTACAGTACCTGAGTGGATTAGCTGTGTTGAGATGACAGTGTGGGATCAGTTGGTAGAAACATGTCATTTTAAACAGATTTATTTAAAATGGCAGCTTTCGGTTTCTTTTTTATCAGACACGTCATCTGTCAATCATATCTGACATGTTTCCATGGTAATCCTTCCGTCTTCATCTTCACGTCTTCATAACGTGTCTGATAGAAAAGAAACTGAAAACTTTCTAACAAGAAGACACTGAATTTGTTTGGTTTAGTGTGTAAGCTGTTAATACAGCAGCTTGTGTAAGGAGAGTCTCAAAACTCTTCAACAAGACAGAAAACTGTCAGACGATGTCTCCCTGATTCCCCTTATCACCCTCTTACACGAATCCCACCAGAGGAGTTTCATTGTGAGGCTCCCCTGCTGATGTACTGAGTGATGGAGGCAGGTCCAGTCTTTATGGGACCCTAACTAGAATTTGGACCCCTTCCTCTTGCCCCCTACACACATTACATGTAATACACACATTCATATGCATTTTTTGTAGTTGGCCTACCGGTGTCACCCTGGCTGTAGATATTAACTTTACTGGTATTAATTGGCACTTTTTAATCCTTTAGACACCAAAGTTTTGAAAGTTTTACTATAAATAACAAAAAAGTGTTAAAAATGATCCAGTTTATGATGGTAGTAAAATTACTCATCTAATTTCATATTGTGGCTTCACAGGTTGGCAGCTGTATGTGAAACCAGGATCCAGGAAGCAGACAGAACAGAGGAAAAGCTTTATTGTAATCCCCCGGTAGAGGAAAGAGTCTGGAGATTAGCAGAGGAACAAGGAAAATGTGGCAGGCGAGCAGGTCTGGGTTTCTGAGAGGAGCAAACAAACTAATGATTAGAAACAGGCCGAAGGAAATGACCGACACACAGAATGTAGAAAGTGCTGTTAGCGCTGGGTGACAACAATCTGGCGATGACTGGAAGACCAAGCCGGTCTGAATAATAATAATAAATAATAAAAGGAACACCGTATCAGAATCCATAGATTTACTATGAACTATGAACTAAGCTTTTATATGTGTTGCTAGACCCTGCTGACGAGCACGGCCGGCATTTAGATTAAACAAGTTTACTTTCGCACGTCCTCACTGACACGCCCCATCGATGGCTAATTTTACATCCATCTTTCACCCAAGCTCCCTCCATGCAGTAAAAGACAGTCTTCTCTTATCTCTGTCCCTTTATCTCATTCTTTTCTCTTCCTTCAATAATGTCTTGCTGAATCAGCCGCGGTGTGAGTTCAGTCGGCTGCAACGTCACACGGCATCCCGGAAAACAGTTGAAAAGTGCGTTTCTCCTAGCCTTTTAAAGGTAGAAAGTTATGTAGTGCGTCTTTAAAGACAAAACATGCAACTTCCACCACAAACAGCTGAAAAAAACTGCACATGCACTACACAAGAGAGCAGCAGGGTTAAACTACTGTTCGTCTGCATATGTATGTAATTTATTCAATGATGTGATGACGTGTTGATGAACATGAAATAATGTTTGTGTTTTTTTTAATTATTTATTTATTATATAATAGATATCATGACATGTCGGGGGGGCTGTTGGCTGCTTGGTTCGCTTATGTCTTGGCAACAGAACCCATAAGAAGACACTAGAAACAGATCCATTTTGTACAACTTTATACAAAAAAACACTGAACAATGGAGTGGAAGTCCTGTAGTTTGGTGATTGGTGCAGAACTGGCAAGCGTAGGAGGCAGAAGGCCCAGAGATGACAGCAGCAGACAGAATCCGGACAAGGAGACAAGCTGGATTAGTTGAATGGCAAACTTGACTGGACAGAAATATATCTGAAACTACATTCAAGGGTTTCGTTAAGGTTTATCCTGGATGTTACCCGACTGGTGGAGAACAGCGATGTGGCAGAGCCCGAAGAGACAACTGGAGCAGATAAACTGGCTGATTAATGACTTCATGGGAAGCAGCAGCATCAGGGGAAAACCAGGGTTCCTGCAGGCGAACACTCATGCACACACACACTCAGGAAATACAAACACACATGGAAGAAAAGGGATGAGGGACGAAAAAAGGAAGATAGACCTCGCTGCCAGGTAAGGAAGTGTAGTTGAAAAGGAGGAGAGAAGAAGGAAAGAATGTGCTTCTTCCCACTTCCCACCATCATCCTCAGAAACAGGCAGCGAGGAGTTTCGTAGATGAATTGCAGGTGAATGTGAGTGTAAACTGACAGAGGTTTGGTTAAAAGGGTCGGACTTGGAACATGGTTTATAAAACAGCTCACTGGTAAGATGAGCTCGTCCATCTAGCTTCCTCCTACAGCGCCACAACAGCGGTGTTAAGCTAACTTCTGATTCTGATTCACCAAGACTAATTTAGTCCATCAGATCCAGATTTTTCTTTTTCTCTTAGAACAGCTCTTCAGTTAAATTAGTTTCTATCCTGTATTCCAGCATAATCTTCCCTGGACCGGCTGTCCTGGTGCCATCGAGTCGAACAGACTTCAGACGCATGCACGTTTTTTTAAATTTATCTTCTTCTCCATGAATAAAGTCTGTGACCATGTGACGTATTTTTGACAGTTTCTTCACAGCTGTGGTTCGTAAATTCATAACGAAGAAACCGTAATCATAAATTACATTTTGTATTTGTAATTTTTAAAGTTGTAACTCTTTAAATCTTATTCTCACAGACAATATTTTATGTGTGATTCTACAGCAGAGGTCCAGCTCCAAACCCCGAGGGCCACAATCCTGCAGGTTTCAATGTGAGCTTTGAGTCAGGTCTGTTGAAGCAGGAAACATTGAAAACCTGCAGGACAGCGGCCCTGGAGGACCAACTTTGGACACTCCTGTTTTACACAAACAAAAGTGTATTTTTATTTATGCACAGCTTTAGATGAATATACATGGATGTGTGCTTGTGCACACAAATCTTACACCACAGTTTTTGAGCTATGTTTTTACCATAAAGTGATGCAAAACGTCTTTAAGGACCAAACATGATACAAACAACTGGGTTTTATTTCTATAAACCCAAACCTTGTTTGTAGGTTTTATAAATGAGCCCCCTGATCTCTGGAGCTCCAGGAAGGTCTTTGAAATAGCAATGCAGCATTTTGTTGGCGAGTCATTAATTGTGAAATAAAAATATAGATTGTTAAATATCATTTCAAATTTAACAAGTAATACAAAAATAAAAGCAAAGTGTTTATTTTAAATTGAAATATCCATACAAAATACACAAAAAATAAGAATTCATTATTAAATATTGTGATTTGTAAATGTACTTGTGTGTAAAAAGCTATTTTTAAACAATAAATAACACAATTCATAAATCTGATTTTAAATAGCTTTCCGTTTCATACATTAAAAACAGTGATCCCCTTTTCCAAATCCTTTTTAAATCCTGTGTTTACCTTCACATTTAGCTTTTACGTGTCATTTTGGGCAGAAGATGACAGAGAACTTTGATGTACACTACGTAGATAGACATGGTTTAAAATGCTGTAAAAACTGACCACCGACTCTTTAACCGGCCTCCAAATGAACTTTGCTGATCACCAGCCAACACGGCTGGTAGATTCTGAAGTTACTGGTCAGAATTTTATTTCAGGGAAAATAATCCAGATTGTAAGTGCAACTGAATGCATTTAATTATGTTTTTTTTTAAATGTTTTTATTTGTTTATTTTATTTTTTTCATGAAAATGCTAAACGGTATTCTTTCAATGTTTGCATTTCCAGGAAGGAACAAAGTAACTTAAAAACTACTTATTAACCAGCGTGGCTGTTTACTTCTACACATTAATTTTTCATTCATGTTAATGTTCAGGCAGCAGCTCATGAACAACATCAGGTACAAAAGTAAGAACTTTAGTTAGTGTCATGTCATTAAATAATGTTCATGGGAAATGAAGTGACATGATAGGATGTCTGGCTCTTTTCAAAGATTCAGCTCCCAGCTCCACCATGAATCTTCATTTTGCATCACTCAGAGCTTCTATTTGAAGCTAACCTAACTTTCATAATGCTGTTTGTGTGTTGGTAAGCATTTTTCTCATTTTCTCTTTTCTTAAAAAACATTTTTAGGCTTTTTAATCAAACCTTTAAATGAACAAGTGAACACAGTTAGTTAACCAATCAAATAAAAAAGGTCAACATCTGAACATTTTGACACTTTTGATGAAGATTTTTAATGTTTTTACTTTTCAAATTCTGCTCTCTGCTTTTCAGTCTCCGGTATCATTAAACTGCAGCCAGATGCTGCTTATTCTTCTGTTTCTTCATTTCTTCGCTTTTTCTGATGTGCTTGCATTTAAATTCAGCTACACAGTATTTCTCTGCCACCCTGTGAACCTGGCCTGTCCCCCTACACTGTTTTAGGAGTGCCTGCCCCCCTTTGTTCTTTTACAGAATGGTTTAATCCACTGGTCCCACCATATTTTTGGTTAATGGTGTTTCATCAAACTAAAGTCCCTCCCATTGCCTGCTGAGCAGCAGTGACTGTAGATTTGGTTTTCTATACCCACCAAATTGAATTTTAACTCGCATTTGGCGGGTTGGATGTAATTAATTTAGCGCCCAGCACCTCATGACTCCTTTATCTGAGCATGGTTGTTCGTCAGTACATCCACCAGAGAGCAGGGAAGAGTTCAGTTCACTTCTGAGTTCTGATGCCAGTCAAAAGGCTCATTCATGCTCCCTTTACGTACATAAATAGGTACATCAGTTTCAAACGGCACTGCCTTCATACTTTCACGTGTCCCTTACGTTAGCATTGGTGCTAGTCAATACATCCACCAGAGGGCAGGGCAGAGTTCAGAATTCATCCCCAGGGTTCAGCAAACATGGTGACGGGGGAGGACGCCGTGACGTTTATTCTCAGAAAGAGACATAAAAAGGCAGCACAGTAGTTGGCGGTGGTCTGTGCAGCCATTAAATACGTAGCAACGTCTTCTTCTTCTTTGTTCCTTTTGCAGGTTGCACATACTGCTCAACACTGCCCCCGTGGTTTCCAGTGGAACTTCTCCGTTGGCCACCATCAGAGAATGCATTCACAAGGACACCGAAAACAGACCAAATTATTCATGTAAATGATGCAGAAAATGTACAAAATGCTCCGTATGTCTTATGAGAAGAGTACACATGGGCCTTTAGCGCTCATGTATACTCAACAATAAATATGCATATGTTTCATTTGTATGGAGCCTTTGAATGTTTGCTATTAAAACCGATGTCAGAACTCAGAAGCGAACTCTGCACTGCCCTCTGGTGGATGTGTCTCCAGCTGTGTGGAGTATGTGGGCAGTGGCATTTTAAGGTTAGAAATAAATGTAGAGGGACTAGAAATGAGTTTGAGAAGTTCTCTGTCTCTTTGCCCAGGCAAGGTAAGTCTAGTTCTGTTCACATTCGCTCAGCTTCTCTTCAAATAGATCTTCCATTTGCATTATTTTATTCTTCTTTCACTGGCTCTACTGTGCAACCAACCACCAAGATTTCCAGTGGTAATACTCTGTTATTACTCTATGTACTGTATAAATCACATGTACCAATGTTGAGCATAAATGAGCCATGGATCTCTTCCCAACTGGTCCCACCTTTCCACGAAACCAGATTAGCACCGATCAGATCTCTTCAAATTTTTCTTTGTTGACAAAAGAATCAATGCATCCAATCAATTAAACAAATAAACAAATTAGTCATTAAAACAAAAACTACTACTTTCAGTTTTATTCAAACATAAATACTTACCAGTTCTGGTACCTCATACAGTAGAAAGTGACTCCTTCTAGAGTACAGTACTTTTTTTTTTACAATGACAAATAAAGTTCTATTCAAATCATTATTCTGTTGCCTTTCGAAAGAGAATTTTAATTTAAAAAAATCCACAATGTGGGTATATATAAATATAAAGAATAAACTTTTAGGATGCAGAAAAACTGCATATTCTATATAGTTTATATTCTATGTTGTTTCCACTTTCCACTTAGATCAGTGTGCAGCTTCACTGGGTCCTTTAAAAAGACAAGTGAGACGGAGGGAGGGAGGAAGGGATGAGAGGGTGGGCATGTGTGCTTGTGTGTGGAAGAGAGAGAGAAAGAGAGCGAGAGAGGGAGGTGCTGCATCAAGCCGGCGTGCAGCAGCAGAGGCAGGCTGGGCTCAAGGATCCATTGTTCCTTGTTTTATTGCTGCCAGAGCTCATTGTTTACCATTCAGAAGCCAAGACAGAAAAACAGAGAAAAGGGACGAATACACCGGGCGACATTGGCCCTATTTACCCTGGATTATTTCTACTTGGACACATTTTGGATAAAGCAGAAAGCACACTTAAGCTCCCCGCCGTCTGGTCAGGCTCTCCTTTTCCTGTTGACTGAATTGGAAGTACAGTACCTGACAGTGCGGTGGCCATGGGGCTGCCTGGCAGAGCCCTGCTAACCATGGGGGTTTTTAAATGGGCACCATCCCCCTCTCTCTGGAGGTTAGCGCTGCTGTTTTTCTCCATCTGGGCACTTGATGCACAAACTGCAGTGGAAACTAAACCCCTCTACATCTGGCAAACAGGTATGATCAGTCCCCTCTCCTCTTCCACTACTTCCTGGTCCTGAGGATGCTGAGTTACTAGACGAACATCTCATCTGTGACTACTCATGCATCGTTCATGTGGCATTAATATGTAATTGTTTGTGTACATAACACGGGGAAGAAAAGTGACTGAGCATGCTCAGAGGGTTCTTTATCCATTCCTTGCTTTTGCATTAAATCTTCCATTTTTGCGTATTGATTAAAGTTTCATTGTAAATAAAGAGTAGCTTAATTTGAGCTTCAGAGAATAATTTTTCTCAGGAAAATTGATGCACTGGAGCCATTTTGTTATAATATTGTGTGGTAACTTACTGCAGTCCCTAAAGGGAACGTCTCTTGACCTCCAAATGGGTGTTGAAGGTGTGGGCTGAGCAGCCTGCTCTGAGGCTACGTTTTCCCTGGAATGAGTAGATGCAGCTGGGACTCCTCAGCTGCCTTCTTCTGCTCTTGGACATTTCATAAATCATCACAGTGTGGCATATGTGTGGTTGATGACAAATGACATGTGCACTGTAGCTCCATTCAATTCAGCTTTATTTGTACAGGGTCAGTTCACCACAAAGTCATTTCAAGTCGGCTCCATGTGCCTCTTTCAGGGTAGAAAACAAATGCATTGCAAGGTAAGCAGGATAAATCCTCCACAGCATGTCAGAGGAGATGGCAGACCCACTGGTGTTAACGATGCTGGTGTTTTATTGGGATGTAAGTCGTCCAGAGTCGGATGTTGATGTTGAAACCGCAGCTTTACAGTGAAGCCAGTACAATACCAGGCTTTCTGCTGTTTTGGGTGGTGCCGGCGGAGGCTCATTCACCGTGAGAGAGAAGCACATGGTCAGAAAGACACAATGCATATGCATGGTCCATCGAGCATAGTAAAGGAGGAGAAAGAGGAGGCCGGTGTATGGGGGGGGTATAGATCTTCATTGACCCATCAGGGTGGACGAATCCTGAGGGTGCAGCTGCAGATCAATGTTCTCTTTCTCTGCTGTTTAAGCTCTTAGTTTCTCCGGATCACTGTACAGGCTATTCTGAGATTCTGCAACCCCCCGACGTCCGCCCCTCCACCACGAGGACGGGCAGATCAATTGTAATAAATCTGGAAACACAGCTCAGATCAATGCTGGGTTTCTTACATGTAGGCAACAAAGCTGCTCTTTGTTTATAATGTTTGAAGTGTGGTGGATATAATGAATAAATTTATGATTAAATTGGTTTATTTTAAAAAATTCCCTCAGGTATTTGGCCATTTGAAATAATTTTACATTGCTGTTATCAGCTGTCATGTTTTACTAACATTTATATGGATGTTCAGGTACACATTCTGTTATACTGTATTTAAGGGTTTAAGGGGGCAGACGTGGTCATGATGGGACTGTTTACTATTAATTTTCTAATTTAAAGGTGATTCCTGTAAAAAGAAAAGCAAAATAAGTTCTCCTGGGTCGGGTCTGAGCGGGATCTGCTGCAGAAGGTGTTTTATCTCATTTAACAAGGATATCAGAGGAAAACCTTCAACATTTTTTGGACAGACAGTGATGCACCGTGTAGGACGGATCAGTAAAACATGAGGGTCCATTTCCCACCACTGAGGCTGCTGCTGTTTATCTAACCAACATGTCATGTCAGAACACTTTTACGGACACAATCCAGTTCATCATAGTCCAAAAATCCAGTTAAAACAAATCCACTATAAAAACCACATTAGTCAGAATAATATCTGTGTTCCTATAAACCAGTTCATAAAATAATGAGCCAGCTAAGGATACAACAGATTCGACCAAATCTTCTCTTTGATCCCATCCTCCATCCTGAGCTGCACAAGCAAGAAAGCCACCAGAACCAGGAAGAAAAACCTCCATCAGGACCAGAACCAGGAAGGAAAACCTCCATCAGGACCAGAACCAGGAAGAAAAACCTCCATCAGGACCAGAACCAGGAAGGAAAACCTCCATCAGGACCAGAACC
>JBAGKP010000019.1:1097445-1112379 GCA_037177255.1 Melanotaenia maccullochi
ATGCTGCTACATCTATTCATACATTCATTTTACATCATTTACCTCCCAGTCTGACAGCTGAGAAACATCATGTCTGATGCTGACTGGGATTAAAAGCTCCAGCTGCTACATATATTATTACATAAACAACAAAAACAACAAGCAGACCAGGAATAGCAGACTCTTTTATTTATAGCAGAGTAGTAAATGGTTAAAGGAGACGAACAAAGACACTGACGTGTTTCTTCCTCCATGATGAATGACAGGTTACATCGAGGAGGCTTGCATCATCCCGTGTCCGTCTGACTGCAAACTGAGCGAGTGGTCCAACTGGTCGCGCTGCAGCAAGTCATGTGGCAGTGGGGTCAAAGTTCGCTCCAAGTGGCTCAGAGAAAAGCCCTACAATGGAGGAAGACCATGTCCCAAGCTGGACCACGTCAACCAGGTGACCTGCTGGACTCGTGTCTGAGCAGAACTCTCACGTCTGTTTTCAGTCCTGAAACTTCTCATCTTTCTGTTTCTTTTCTTCCTGCTGCAAACGGATTTCATCACAGGCTCAGGTAAGCCAGCTGTTTACTGTTTATTCCTTTCAAATCAACTGTTCTGAGACTCATAACATTAAATTAATAAATGATGACAAAGTCAAACAAACAAACAAACAAACAAACAAACAAATAAATAAATAAATAAATAAATAAATAAATGTATTTTTGGTTATTTAATTGGCTGTTAAATGATTTCTTATACATGTTATTGTCATTTAAGGTTTTACTGCTTTTAATGAATTATTATTAATGATTAAAGCCGTTTGAACCTTCATATGTTTACACACCTAACAGGTTAAATGTGGCTTCTGTCTGTTTAGACCCACTTTTAACGGTTTTTAACCTGCAGCAGCATCTAGTTTATATTTGTTTACATGAACGTGACAATAACGAATCTTTATTAATAAAATAAGAGTCAGAGTAAAGAAAATAAAAAGCACATTGAAGTGAAAAAGGAGGAGAAAACAAAGAAACATGGTATTACTGTTTACATTTTGGTTGTGATGATGATGACGTGTTCAAATCTTTCACGTCCATCTGAACTTCTGTTTAAAAAATAAGATGAGGACCGTGTAGATTTTTATGTGAACCATAGACTTTACTTTACTTCTAAAATTCAAAGATTCAAACAGGCATTGAAGTACACATTTCCTGTTGCTCCGGTTTTATGTGTGTGTGTGTGTGTGTGTGTGTTTCAGGTGTATGAGGTGGTACCTTGCCACAGTGACTGTGGGCAGTACATCTGGATGGCAGAGCCTTGGAGTGTTTGGAAAATCAGCAGCGTGGACCTGAAGAGCAACTGTGGAGAAGGAGTTCAGACCAGAAAGATCCGGTGAGATCTGGAAGATATTTTAAATTCCTGTTTCTGATGAACAGGCCAGCAGAATCGTTCATCCCACCCCCTTAAAAACATCAGCTGTGAACAGAGCTGTTCAGCATGGTGGAGCAGGGGGCTGTTACTCTTTAACCCAGTCATATCTGAACTGAAGTCTCAGACCTTCATCATCTTGTTAAGGCAGCAGTCTTCTCTAACAGAAAAGTTGGTTTTCCAGAGTCACACTGTAAATATACTGATGCTTCTTGCTGATCAGCAGTGGAAACGAGGTATGTACTAACTGCTACCGGGATCCCTTTGTGAACAGGTGTATGCTCAACACCATAGATGGACCCTCTGAGCAGGTGGAGGACTATCTGTGTGACCCAGAAGAGATGCCTTTAGGGACCCGCAAGAGCCGCCTGCCGTGCCCTGAGGACTGCGTGCTGTCAGACTGGGGAGCATGGAGCCCGTGTTCTCTGGTAACATGTTGCTTCCTCGTCTCAGTAACACCTCTTTTTATTCGCGTCTCATCCTACAGATAAAGTTAGATAAAGGTCATGTTCTCACCATGTCTGATTATTTTACTTTTAGCTGTTTGGCATGTTGGTGAGATTTTGATTTTAAGATGAGAGAAGAATGTATTTGTTTCTAGGATACAAAGATGAGGTGTTCAGATATCTAACATGTGTACGTACGGGAAAAACTTTATACGTGAAAGAAGTTTGTTTGAGAAGATTTCAGCATAATTTTGAGGACAGATTCAGAGTGTGATGTCACCCATCGTAGCTGGAAGAATCTGATGGTCGTTACTCAATTTTCATAAAACTTAAACTGTAATTGTGTCAAAACCATAAAAAATATCCACAGAAACTTTCAGACGGAAAAGTTTTATCAGTCGTGATCTGTTTTAGCTTTAAATGACATTTCTAAGTGAAAGTACGCCTGAACTGCAGGGATCCTAAAGTGGGTCATGTTATTTCCTCATGTTGGCAGAATCCCATTCATCATTAAAAAGAAAAAAAAAGACAGTTTTTACAATTTTTGTAAAAACCGAAAGACAGCAAACATCAAAACACACATCTCCTGATGGAGACGCACCCTTTGATATAATGTTCAGCTTGATTTGAAGTTTAATATTGAGGAATAATAATAATACAGGATACTAGTATATCTGCCTTAATGTGTCCTTAAAGACACTGAACCCCACATTGCCTCCCAATGTGTCTATAGAATAAAAGTGTGTTATAGAGCACATCACTTAGTATGTTACAGTAAATGTGCTGTATGAGTGTGTGTGTGTGTGTGTGTGTGTGTGTGTGTAAATGTGGTGTAAAAGTGCTTTGATTCAAGATTGAAAGTGTTTTATTATAATTTGCCCGTTAGCAAGTTTCCCTGAACAATGAAGTTCTTACTTTGCCGTCCAACAACCAGTCATGAGGTAGACGTAAGATGCATGTGTAATATTTATTATAAATGTTAAGACACATAAACAGTAAACAGTATTTACTGTGGGTGACGATATAAAGTCAGTGTGCAGGTTTCTGAGTCTGGTTGTCCTGCATTTCAGACTCTGAGTGATCAACATGACTAGAAACCTGCTGTATTTCAGTCCATTAACTTAAAGGCTGTGGCTTTGGCCTCTATAATAACAAGAAAGAAATCAACTTAACTTGTTTATCATCATGAGCTCAGACCTCTGATCAGTGGCTGTAAAATGAAAATATCTCTGCAGCATTTTGAAATTTGTTTGGGTTTGTTCCAGCATAAACTTTGTCTTCCGTCTGCTCCTCAGCCGTGTAATGAGAACAGCACCCGGGAGAGGGCGGCATTCCCACTCCGCCAGCCGGGAAAAGGGAAGACCTGTCCCGCCACGACAGAGACAGAACCCTGCAGAGTCAACAGCAACTGCTTCCACTATTCTTACAACATCACAGGTGAGGCTGAGGCTGCTCTGCTGCGTATCCTCCTGATGCAGCAGCACACGCTCGGTTTGCTAACGTGAATCTCCCTGCAGACTGGAGCACTTGTCAGCTCAGTGACAGAGCGGTGTGTGGAAACGGCATCAAAACCCGCATGCTGGACTGTGTTCGCAGTGATGGCAAATCTGTTGAGCTCAGCTTCTGCCAGCAGGTTGGATGTGTTGCCTCCTGTTTCCCAGTTTGTTGGTTTTTTAATGATTTGTACGACTGAATGAAACCGGTGTTGTGCCTTTGCAGCTGGGTCTGGAGAGGAAGTGGCAGATGAACGCTTCCTGTGTTGTGGAATGTCCCATTAACTGCCAGCTGTCCGACTGGTCGGCATGGTCCGAGTGCACGCAGACCTGTGGCCTGGCAGGTATGACTTAGAAACATACAAGTCTTACTTGAAACAACATCGCAAGTATTGCTCTTTTAATTCAGTTAATAATGGCATTCATTCTCAGATGTTATTGTTTCTAACAGTAAGTACTAGTAAAGGTACTTTTAAAGCTGCCCGCTGAAAGATAAGTTACTCTTTTGTTAGTAAAATCACTTCTTCCAGTCAT
This sequence comes from Melanotaenia maccullochi, assembly GCA_037177255.1. NCBI lineage: Eukaryota > Metazoa > Chordata > Actinopteri > Atheriniformes > Melanotaeniidae > Melanotaenia > Melanotaenia maccullochi. The sequence goes on from JBAGKP010000019.1 coordinate 1,101,311, forward strand.
TAACTTTCTACATTTAACTCTGATTATATTCTATATTCACTTATACACACGTTCATTCAGCGTGACACAAGAAAACACTAATTTTGTGACGCTGGGATACGACAGGTTGATCCATGACTAAACAAGCTGATTAGAAAAAATTCTCCAAGTTTGATTGATTTACATAGTTAAAAAAGAAAAATCAGAGTTTTATTTTCCATATATAAAGCTGTAGATCTACCATCAGTACCTCTTTCAAAACACTTCATTTCTTCATTTCTGCATCATTTGGATTTCGGCTGAGACGCTGGATTATCTTCACCAGCTACCACGATGAGTCCAGGTTCAGTTTTACACTCAAGTCATTCTTTTCCCCCTTTTTTACATGCTTTTCCACAGGAACGTTGTGGAGAAGAAGAACAGTGATCCAGGCTCCTCAAGGTGACGGGAGGCCATGCCCATCCCAGATGGAGCAGTGGAAGCCTTGTCTAGCGAAGCCATGCTACAGCTGGAGATACAGCTCCTGGTCCGAGTGCAAGTCTGAGGTTAGTCATCTGGTGTGGTCTCCGGCTGCTGTAGCCCACCTGTCCTTCAGCTTTCATGGAACAAAACCCTTTTAGAGTCTCTTAGATGATTTCTGTGCAGTGAATTTTCTGCATGGGTTAGAGGGGTGTCCAAAGTCGCTCCTCCAAGGACGCTGTCCTGCAGGTTTTCAGTGTTTCCTGCTTCAACGCACCTGACTCAAATTAAATTGATCCAACAGCCTATTAAGTTTTGCACACTGACTCAGTAATTTGAGTCAGGTGGTTTTGGAGCAGGGACACGTCGAAAACCTGCAGGATTGTGGCCCTCAAGGACCAGAGCTGGACACCCCTGGGTTAGATACAGTACGTCCTACTTACATAGGTGTGTCCTCCCTCCCATCAGGGGGCGCGGTGTGGAGAAGGAGTGCGCTTCAGGAATGTGTCATGCTTTGTGTCGGACGGCTCGGGTCAGCAGGACAGCAACATGGTGGATGATGAACTTTGTGGTGATCTAGAGCCTTCAGTGGACGGAGAAGCACAAATCATTCTGCAGGACTCCTGCACTGTTCCCTGTCCTGGTAGGTCAAACACACAACACACACGAGTAAAATGTTTTCCATTAAAAAATGAAAATCAGTCTAAAATCAGTAGTGTGACTTGGAGATGTGGGGTGAGGGAGGTGTGTGTAGTAACAGCATCATAGCCGTGTATTAACCTGCTCTTTATCTCCACTTGTGAGACTCTGAACGAGGTAAGCAATGTTTGGATCATGTTAGTTGGACGTTCTAGAGCAGGGATCACAGTCCTGCAGGTTTTTGATGTTTCCCTGCTGCAACACACCTGAGCCAAATCAGTGTGTTATTAAAAGCTTGAACACAAAACAATTTGATTCAATCAGGTGTGCTGCAGTAGGAAAACACCTAAAACCTGCAGGACTCTGGCCCAAGAGGTCTGGAGTTGGTGATCCCTGAGTCCACCTGGCCATTGAGTAACAACCTGATTGTTGTACTGATCACAATTAACCACATGACCCTTTGTAGTTAAAAGTGATTAATTAGCTGATTATTTGTACATTTGTTCTATTTTATGTCTTTAAAAACGACACAAACAGAAGGTCCTTGGATGGAAACATTCTCAGATGTAAACACATCAAATATGTAAACACACAACTTCTGGTCAAAGTAGCTGCCACTAAAATTTGAATTTCACCTACATTATGATAAACATGACTATATCCTGAAACCACAGACAGGGTCTCTGTTCATTCAGGTAGAAAACTGAAGAAAGGGGCGGCGTGGTTCAGGGGGTAGAGCAGCCATCTTGTAGCCTGAGGGTTGCCGGTTCGAACCTTGGCCCAGAGTTCATGTCGAGGTGTCCTTGAAGAAGACAACGAACCCCAAACTGCTCCTGATGTGTCGTGGTTGAGCGCCTTGCATGGCAGCTTCTGCCATCAGTGTATGAATGTGACGTTTAATGTGAAGCGCTTTGGGTATCGTTCCAGGTACAGAAAAGGGCTATATAACTACAGACCTTTCACCAAAACTACTTTTCTTCTCATTTTGTTTAATAAACCAACAGGCCAAGTCAGATAATGAACCGTTATCTGATTTCTGAGTTTGTGCTCAGAGTAAAAATGTGTGTTAGAAGATGTTTTTGTTTCCACTTGTGTCAGAGCCGCTGGATTGACAGCATCTGGCTGGACAACCGTTTCCTCCATCTATGGATGCTCGCTGCTCTTCAGCAGGAGCTGAGTGGTCGGGAGAAATGCCAGAACTGAATTATCATTGTTTTTATTTAAATTCAGGACTTTAGAGATAAGGTTCAAATTACTATTCACAGCTGTGATGGAAACAAAATAATCAGCTTCCTCATTATCCCAACAACGTCCTTCTTTTTATGATCCGACCATCTTTAAATCATGAAGTCGAAAGGAAAACTAAGTCTGATTGTTTTGTTGAGTCTTCTATGATTCAGTATGTCTAGCGAGTGGTGCACAGATATAAGGATTACACAATTATTTACTTTTGTTTTTATCCTCTAAAATGTAACAGAGGTTTGTTCGCTTCTCATACAGTCCTTCATCTTCATACGGTTGTTATCTGTCTGCTGTGTGAAAATTGTAAAACAGATAACGGTTCATTATCCGGTTTTTCTGTTATTTTATTTCTAGGTAATGATCAAATTCTCATATTTAAATAACCATATAAGAACATGGTTATTCAAAAGTATAGAAATGAGGACAGTGATTTCCATTGGTCCAATTATTATTATTTTATTGTCATATAATAATAATAATAATAATAATAATAATAATAATAATAATAATAATAATAATAATAATAATAATAGAGTATATTATAAAAGTATAATATATATGTAATAAAAGTACAACAGCAAAAACATCCTTTTTTGTTTTTGTAAACAAATCAGGAAGATAAAAATCTAAAATGTGTTTTAGTTGTTACCAAGGTAACAGATAACAGAAGAGGATAAGGCAAGAGGCAACAAGCCAGGAAACTATAGATAACCACTCTGAATATAGTACACAAAAAAAATCATAACATATTTGACTCAACTATCAGCTGGAAGACATTTCTGTATAAAATGTCTCCAAATGCACATTTCTTTGATACGAAGTTCGTACTGATAGTCAGATCATCAGCAGTGATGCTGCTATCTGTATGTCTCATTATGTTTAGCATCATTTATAGAGTATATTGGTACAGATTAGCCCCTAGATGACTCCACAAAAAAATTCTGACTTCAGGAAACAATTATACGGTACAAAATAAAGGCCCAGATGAAGACTCTAGAGCATGTGGCAGTGTCTATGTACTTACAAAAGTGGAGGACCGGACTGTGGAGAAGTTTATCTCGTCAAGTCTGGGGCGAGCCAATGATTCAACCAATCACAGTGGGTCAGCAGCTATACGCTATAAGCAGCTGTCACACAAATTAAAAAATATTGGGAACTTATTACATCACAGCGTGATGAGTTATACGTGATGAGATATTGTAAGGACAATATCTAAAATACTGCAAAATACATTTAATGTATTTTATTCTTGTTAAGCAGAAACATTTTCAGTTGTAATTGTTCAGCTCTGACTTACTGTTCACACCGTGATGAGCAACACGGTACGTCTCCAGCCTCCGTGCAGTGTGTCTGGGTGTGTGTGTTGCTTTTGATTAACATGTACCAGTGGTTTTATTTATGGCCTAGCTGTCCTCTGGAAGCTAAGATTAAAATGATATTGACTATATGCACCATTGGGACTGGGAGAATTATGCCGACACGAAGACGAAGACGAAGACGAAGTCCTGTCTGGTCATCTATGGCGAGTGAAAGGTGCAGCAGTGTCCTCCAAGTTCCACCGTTGCCCACTCCCTCCTTGTTTCAGTCTAGTATGAAGTACAACTTACAGTAATCCCATCTGATCTGCTGCAGGCACAGTTTCCTCATTCAAAGACGAATACGGTTTATTTTCCATGTTTTCAACACAAAACATATCTAGTTATACTGTCATATGCTCCTATTTTTTTTTTTTATTTGGGTGATGTCTCTGTAACTTCTAGACTAATTATTATATATGTGTGTGTGTCTTGTAGGAGAGTGCTACTTGACAGACTGGACTGTCTGGAGTCCGTGCCAGCTAAGCTGTGTGAACGGTGATGACGTTGGTTTCGGCTCGGTCCAGGTCCGGTCCAGAGCTGTTGTTGCCCAGGATCCAGAGAACCTGTTGCAGTGTCCAGAACAGGAGCTGGAGGCTCGGCCTTGTGCAGGTCAGTTCAGAAGAGTTGTGGTCACTGCAGTGTAGAAATTTCATCATGCTGTAGACACGGTCCTTAAAGTCGAAAAGTCAAAATTTTTAAATCTTTATTTGGCCCTTTAACAAAATGTAACAAAAAAATGAACTTTGGTTTTGGCAGGTATATCTGGCATTTATTACCACGTGATATATTAAAAATATTATAATGTGGTTTTCTGCTTCTGGGTATCTGTTAGGGGACAGAAGACGAGTATCAGGTTGTGTTCAGCATGAGCAAAGATTTACCATAAATTGAAGCAAAATGTCTCAGAAACTGTATGTAATATATGTCACATCAGGCTCTTATGGGTTAAAAGACAACATAATCAGTGTTTTCAGATGTTTTTTGCATAATTTATGCCAGACTTTAAGACTTTAGTACAATGTTTATGATTTAGAAGAGAATTAAAGACAAATAAAACTGTCTGACCATGTCCATCAAGGTGGCCATTGTTTTGAATACAAGTGGAGGACTGGACCGTGGAGAAGTTCATCTCGCCAAGTGTGGTGTGAGCGTTCAGACGGACAGAATGTCACCGGTGAGCATCGTGTTTCCTTAATGCACCATGTTGTATTCAGCAGATACATCTCACTTTAACCTGCCTTTAAACCTCTGACAGCAGCCTCACAATGGACCTGGAAACCTCATGTTGTTCTTGGAATCTTTTGTAGACACTTTTCCAGTTAGATGGCTCCATAGTTTGTAAGATGTTCCTGTTTGCTAACCCACGCGAATAGTTATGTTTTTTCTATTATGCTGGACCTGCCTGCTTCTTGGATTCCTCTTTGCATCATCTGAAACCGATAAGCCTGCTTTACATCAGTCATTTTTTTTTCTTATGTGGTTTATGCCATGCAGTGGACTTATCCTTCCATGGTTCCTCTGCTTCCTCACTGGGCTTCAGCTGTGCGAGGTGCGAGGGACCCTCCTCCTGATAATCTTTGTTATTTGGTGCTGTAGGTGGTAGTTCTGACTCTTATCCCCCTCTTGCTGCTTAGCATGTGATCCCATGGTGTAAACAATGAAAAACATGTTCAAAAATATGAACAGATACAAACTGTGTTGAAGTTCAGGGAAAAAAAAATCCACTGGTCCAGGATCAGCTGTGGGTCTGAACACTGCAGATAAAACCAGAGACCCTGGGAGAGGATCAGATGATGATGTAAGCCACATAGTCTCATAGGACTGAAGCCAAAGATGTGCCACAGGTGTTACACCTTTCAGTGATTTAAATATCAGTAACCACATCAGTTTGATCTCTTGGCTTTTTTTCTTTACAGGTGGTTGCTTGGCAACAGCCAAACCAATCGCTGACCGATCCTGTAACCCACCATGTACAAAACAATGGTCTGTGTGCACAGAGGTGAGTTCAGGATGGAGAGATGAGGCCTTCAGTGTTCACCAAGACAACAGATTCCTGATGTAAAAAATAAAATAAAAATAATAATAATAATTTAAAAAATCGTTCCGGTCTGAAAACAAACAAACAAAAATAAACATCACCCACCTGAGACTGGTGACTTGAGCTGAATCTGATCAGCTGTATCAGAAAAGTGTCTGCACATGAAGGTAGAGGTGGATGTTTTTAATCCTTTTCATAACCTGTCTGCTTCCTGTCCTCTGTCAGGCGGGTGTGTGCGGCTGTGAGGAAGGTTACACTGAAGTAATGACCTCGGACGGTCTGTTGGATCAGTGTACCCTCATTCCTGTACTAGAGATCCCCACCGGAGTCGACAACAAGGCTGATGTGAAAACCATCCGAGCCTTCAACCCCTCACAGCCTGCAGCCAGCTCACCAGGCAGGGCAGGAAGAACCTGGTTCCTGCAGCCCTTCGGCCCAGGTAACAAACCAAAGTTGGTTCCCTTCTACTGGTAAAGATAATCTGAGTTTTTCTTTATAGTAAAATGTGTGTTCCTCTACTTGGTCTGAAGCAAATTAATTTGTCTTTTTCCATGATGGTGTAAAATCAATGTTTCTTAACTATATGGCCCATTCTTGGGTCTCAAGAGGGCCACAAAAACTTTCAGTTTTGCATCTGTGGATATTGAGGGTCGCTGGGCCACTTTACTCATCAGTTGAAGACATAAGAGACATAAGTAGTAATACAGCTTCCCACCACTTGGTGGTGGTAATGCATCAGTCAGTTATTTTAACAAACTTCAATAAGCAGAAGAACATGTTCAGCTAGTTGCCAGTAAGGATGGTGAAATCGAGATGAATCGAGACATTAAACGTTGAGTCAACTTTGACACAAATGCCAGAAATCACTGTGATGAAACATTAGATACAGTCAAAGAGCGCCATCTGCTGGCTGTGGGTGTCTGATGCATCAGAGGGACAGCGTTGACAAGGTTTCCTCACTGCACGTCTGCCATCCCTCACTCATTTTCATATATAAATAAAGGAGACGTTTTCTAACTCGTGTAAATATCTTCTCCTGTAGTTTATATAAATGGTAAAAGGGGCTGTTAGGTAACATTGCTTTAGGTAACAAGATTATGGTATAATTTAAAGTATAACAATCATAAATGACAGTAGTCGGCTACTTGCAGCTTTATTTTCTATCGTCGAAGGTCCCGCAGCTAGTGGTTCTCCTCTGTAGCTGCACATCCAGATGTTTTCTCGGATGCTTCCTGATGAAGTTTATATGTTTAACTTTAAAGTCTGCTTTTTACAAGGCTTATTACAAATAAGACAAAATACACAGTAAACAAAGAGAAATATAGCCTACCTGGGATGTTAAAGCCACCGCCCGCTCTGTTTTCATATACTCATCTACTCCAAGCTCGTTCAGTAGTTACCCTGGAAACAGAGTCAGATGTTTTTTTCCTAAAAACTGTTATTATTAATGTGAGGCTGAAATGATAATTGGTTGCTAGCTAAAGTTCTTTCAAGAACGGTGCTGTGTGGTTCTCAGGGAATACCTCACAATCACTTAAACCTTCCCCTGCAACAGAATGCCACTTCAAGGAGAATGGATATGGAATGCCATCTGTGATGGAGAATTCATGGACTTTGAAGGCAGGAGACACACTGCACAGCACATCTACTAGCCACAGCTTCCTCAGCATTCAGTGTGGTGCTTAGTTCCTTCCCAAAGAATTTGCTGGGGATTCTGAAAGCTCCACCAACTATCTCAACTACATAGATGTCTTCCTTTTTCAGCTTGGCATGTTCCAGCCGGTTATGCAGAGGAGGCTCTACCCGGGCCAAAATATCCACACACTCTTCAAACTGACCAAATCAAATTTTCCCATTGACATCAACGTCATTCATAAAGCATTCGATGTTCAGCGATAGGTTAGAGGAGTTAGCGCTCGGCAGTTTAATTGACTCCTTCCTGAGCAGCCACCTTAGCATGGTGGAGAATTTTATGCATCCTGATGATCCTAGGAGCTAGGTTGTCAGGGGCTCTATGCCCCTAGTAGGGTCACCCATGGCAAAAAGGTCTCTAGGGGAGGGACCAGACAAAGCGCTGCTCAACAGACCCCTATGATGAGCCTAATATGCGGATCCAGGTTTCCTTTGCCTGACTGTGGGTCACCAGGGCCCCCCTCTCTAGAGCCAGGCCTAGAGGTGGGGCATGAAGGCGAACACTTGGTGCCTGGGCCTTTGTCCATGGGGCCGGTTGGGCTTAGCCCTAAAAGGTGACATGGGCCCCCACTCCCGTGGGCTCACCACCTGCAGGAGGGCCATACAGGTCGGGTGCAGTGTGAGCTGGGTGGCCACCAAAGCCGGGGACCCTGGTGGTCTGGGTGCTGCAGAAGCTAGCTCTAGGGACATGGAACGTCACCTCATTGGCAGGGAAGCAGCCTGAGCTGGTGTGCGAGGTTGAGCTGTTCCAACTAGATACAGTTGTACTCACTTCGATGACTCCACCAAGGCTGCCCTCTGTCACCGATTCTGTTCATAACTTTTATGGACAGAATTTCTAGACGCAGCTGAGGTATTGAAGGGGTCCGGTTCGGTGGCCTCAGGATTGGATCTCTGCTCTTTGCGGATGATGTGGTTCTGTTGGTTTCATCGATTCACAGCTAAGTGTGAAGCGACTGGGATGAGAATCAACACCTCCAAATCCGAGACCATGGTCCTCAGCCGGAAAAGGGTGGAGTGCTTTCTCTGGGTCAGGAATGAGGTCCTGCCCCAAGTGGAGGAGTTCACATATCTTGAGGTCTTGCTCACGAGTGAGGGAAGGATGGAGGGAGATGCGTCTGCAGTGATGCAGTCTGTTGTGGTGAAGAAGGAGCTGAGCCAAAAGGCAAAGCTCTCAATTTACTGGTCGATCTACGTTCCTACCCTCACCTATGGCCATTACTGTGGGTAGTGACCGAAAGAACAAGATTGCGAATACAAACAGCTGAAATCGGAATCACTGTATCTCTCACCTGGGAACGCCTCGGGATCCCTCTGGACGAGCTGGTGAATATGGTCAGGGAGAGGGAAGTCTTCTCTGCTTAGGCAGCTGCCCCCACGACCTGACCCCAGATAAGTGGCAGAAAAAGGATGGATGGATAGTTTACTGACACTTTCTTCAGTCCACAACTTGGTTCAAGGTGTCACATGGTATTGAGTATTTATTCACACTGCCATGGACAACAACTTCTAGATCTGATCTTCAGCCAATCCAACCTTGTTTAAAGAAGCTGATGTTATAAATAAATGAGCACTTTTTGTCTTCAGTCTGATCTGAGCTGGAACGGTGGTCATTTCTGACCCACATTGTGTTTGTGTGTGTGACTGCAGACGGGAAGCTGAAGACCTGGGTGTACGGAGTCGCTGCAGGAGTGTTTGTTCTACTCGTCTTCCTCATCTCGATGACATATCTAGCATGGTAATGTACCAAGAATTAGACTTCTTTATTCTCTTATTTATTTTACTCACATGTTTTCATTCATCGCGTCCAGTCATGTGATGGAGAAAACCATTAAAACCAACAAAAATTAACAACTAAATCAGTTATTTTATTCATCCTGTGAAAGAAATGAATAAATAATCTGGATGAGGTGATCACCAGTCATCAGTGTGACTTGGTGACCTTTAAACTCCTTCACATCACTGCTCATCTTCTTCATTCCTTTCTTTTCCCCATCATTTGTCTCTTCATTTTTTCTTTTTCTTTCTCCACCTTCATTTTCACACTGAGTTCAGTTATTGTGGTTGCTGCCTTTGCTGCAAGTCGGGCTCCAACTCACCCTCAGACGGGGTTTACTGGACGGAGCCAAACAGTTACGCAGTGCCTTACATCTGCCCCGCCTGCCAGAAACTAGAGCAAGACGAGTTAAATCGGCAGAACCAGCTCCTGGAGGAGGCGCAGGTCCAGCAGCCTCCGTCAGCATCTCAGCAGGAGCCCTCACCGCCTCCTCCTCACTTTGAAACTCTCATCACTTAGCCAGGGCCTCACTCACTTCCTGTCAGCCAGCATCCATGCAGCATGTGCCTAAACACAGAGTGCCTGTCCACTAATGTCAGTGCATCAGATCCCAGAGGTGAGACGTGCAGCATCCACCATGACACTCCACCGGCTGCAGGTTTTCCCACTGCAGACCACAGTTTCCATTCCTTTGTCAACTCTGTAGACATATTTAATGCAGCAGTGAATAAAAATAATTTTATCAAGCTTCCAGTGTCCATCAGAAAATAGTTGATCTCATTAACCCCTCTTTTATTTATTTTATTTTATTTTATTTTATTTTATATGCATTATTGTCATTATTCATTTAATTTTTATCTTTTATTCATTTTTTATTTATTATTTGTATTTATATTCATTCATTTAAACTACCGTTCTAAAGTTTGGGGTCAGTTTGCCATGTGATTCAAAACGGTAGTGTAAATCATTTTATTTAGTATTAATTCTCTATTTTTACGTACTTATTTGTTGTTATAATTTATCTAATATTTAACCAGATTTAATTTTATTCTAGTTTTTTTTCTTTGTTGCTTATTTATTAAATTACAGCTGGTTAAATTAAATGAAATCCCAAAGGGAAATTATACCGTTGCCGTATTACAGAGTAAAGTATTTGTGGTTAGAAGCAGCCATGGAGTAGGATTGTGGGCTGAAGAAGCCTCTGGCTGAACATATTCCATTATTTTATAACAATGATGGGCTGATGTGGTGAAGATAAAATAATGCAGGACCTGGAAACAGGCGTTAGTGGAGGAATCTTCAGTTCCTGTCATTCTGCTTCCATCTAGTGGCCATCCATTCACACCTTTATTCTCTCCATCAGTCTGCTCAGGTGGATGATCTCATCTATTTATTATGAAGCTGCCATTTCCAAAAGCTGAAAATCAGCTGAAATTAAGAGTTAAATTTTAATTTTTTTATTAAATTGTTACTGAGCTTGTGGCAAAACGCAATTAATAGAAATCTGGATAATGACAAAGAAACGTGGGACCGATGGAGCTTATTTCTTTAAAGATTGTCAAACAGTAAACATTAAGTTAAAGTTCAAGTGAGGAAAAAACGTTTCAGCAAGAAATTCACAACTATTCATTACTCAGTATGATGCTCAGATTCACTTAAACAGACACAGAATGGTCCTTAATAATTAGATCCCTCTGTTATTAATAACCAGTAATTAACTTTATTAAAGCAGGACCTTGTATTACAGAACAGTAGGTTCACCTCTAACTTGTCATGAAGTCCTCTGTAAAGATGTAGTAGGAAAGAACTTATTAGGGTCCGAGCCATACAAAGTATGGCAAGGCCCTATTGTTCCTGAAATGTTTATTATTTTTCTAAGCATTTC
>JBAGKP010000019.1:1180489-1194687 GCA_037177255.1 Melanotaenia maccullochi
TTCAAACCGGGCAGCCTTTTGGCTGTACTCTGGGCATGGTAGAGGGGTAAGAAATCTCTGGGTTTTCTAGTGTTAAATGTGTAACCAAGGCAAAGTATTGTTGGAACTGTCCTTATTTTTCTCTAGAATTTCAGGTTGTTCATCATGTTTTCTTAAAATTTGCTCATCAAATGTAAACATCTTGATAATCTCCTCATACTCATGTGAACTGAATCAAAGTGAAATATGTACAGCTGATCGGTTTGTGCTGAATGTGACTCCTGTACTTTGACACCCTGGTTTAGAGTGAGTTAACGTAAAACTTTAGGTCACAAAAAGATCATTTTTTAGCTGTTATTGAGTCATTGATAATGGTGATAATAACAGTGGAAAAACTTGTTGTTGAGTCCATGTCTGATGAGAAGAGAGAGGACGAGATGCTGAGGCAGGTGGAGACAGGTGGAGACAGGTGGAGACAGGTTAGCTAGTTAATCTATATCATTTATTTAAATTTAATGAAATTATGACTTTTACATTTATCATGTAAATATAAATTTTTATGTGACCTTGATATAATATTGTACACACTAAAACAAAAACAAAATGCTTGTTTATACAGAGAAAAAGCAGATCAGAATCATTTTAAGATATTTTTAAATTATAGAGAGATTAATCATTATAAGAAAAATAACATTCCTTTAATATCTCACACTATGCATTTACAACCATCAATCTGATGTCATTTTCTTTTAAAATGATAGCTGCCATTAAGATAAGATAATAGAAACTGTTAAGATAAGTCTGTATTTTGGATGACCTTGATGACAACCCCTCAATGTGATAAACAGATTTTTTATTAGCTCTTAATAACATAATAAATGTAAGTAAACCTCTAACATACATGCAGAAACCATTCCTGGTCCAGGGGCCTCTGTGGGCCATTTTTATGTTAATATCCAACCTACGCCCTCACACACACACCATACTTTGATAACTTTGATAAAACACTGCTGGATAGCCACTCAGTTGGTTTAAAGTTAAAAAGGTGGCTGCGGAGCGGATTTGGAGTTAAAGGGCCAATTAATCCTCAGGTAACAGCTTCCAACCCTCTGCTGGTCTGCCTTGATGAGGCAAATAGAGGAAGACAGACGTAGCATGAAATCCAAAGCACGCTGATCACTCAGCTGCCTCCTCCCTTCGGTCTCAGAAGTAACACAGGCCTTTGATTTTCCCATTAGCAGATGGAATAGAGGAGCTACTGCCTCAAGCTAACTGGCTTATGATGTTCAGAAATGAGTGTTGGAGATAGCTTTGGTCCAACCCTGCGTGCCCTCTCACCGGGGATGGTACTCTTTTCATTTACAGCTGAGCCTCATCAAAGCCGTGTTACAAAGATGTGGGGATACTTTCAACTCATGACCCAGTCGTTCAGCTTCATTTTATTTGTAATAATGTTTGCTTTGCACATTTCTAAATATTCTGATTTAATAACGACAGTAATGAACAACATGGTGTAATGACTGCAAGCCTTACAGGCCCATCGAAAGCAGGACACACTGCAGTTCTTCATAAAACAGGATTTCTGTTTGTTGTCAGTCTGATTACGGACCAGCCAGCTCACTGGGTGAAAAGCCTGCATTTATTTAGAGCTTTACTATTCACACACACACACACACACACACACACACACACACACACACCCTTCTTAAGCTGTTTTCACACAGCAGAGGTGTTCAGGAAAGGCTTTGCTCTCGTCTTTTTTCTCCACACAAGCACTCTCACAACTGGAAATGTGAAGGTGAAGCTGTAGATATGTGTGTGTGTGTGTGTGTAGAGGAAGCTAAATGTGATGCAGAAATTAGAGTTGTCTTTACAACATGTTACAAACAGTGGGTGAGGTTCTGCATCGGAGGTACGAAGACATCTAGATGTGCCTCAGATCTCAGACTGGTGGATGACTCCTGGATGAACACTCTTTATTCTGAATGAGTGAATCATTGGCCGTGTTTACGCGGAGCACTTTTTAACAAACGTCCAATCAGAATAAAGAAAGCGTAATGTAAACACTTCATATCCCATCAGCCTCCATCAGGATTCATTTTTCAATCTGATCTAGAGGGATGTGAAACCGTCCCTCTTTCATGGTCTGATCAACAGGAAACAAACAACCATGTCACGTACTCTCATGTTTCTGACTGAACCAGGTGGGGTTGATGACGTGGTGAGTTTCAGGGAAGACTTGGAACACGGCGACAGCAGATATGAAAGAGTTTGAGATTATTGAGCGTCTTGATGGTCAGAAGGCTCAAAACAATACGTTGTTAATACAGATATTTGATCCAATTTGATAAAACCTTCATTCCACATTGCACATATCAAAACCATTCTAGTCATATTAAACCTTCCCAACATGTGAACAAACAACGTAAACATGTCCGCTGGACTCTCAGAACGTATTGGTTTCAGTCAGAGAGAAGAAATGTTTGTCCATGTAAACGTAGCTGATGACGGTGTTCAGAAAAGGACGAGGTGTTTTGCATCCTAGATGTGAGTTTCGTACATGTCATCCACCGTGAGTTCACCCGTGTCACCTGAAAACGCTGCATGTGACATCATCAGCTCACCACACCTCTCTCCAATACGTCAACTTATTATTTTTATTTTTGTTTAATGTTAATGTTTACATTTTAACTTTTTTTACAGCAATAATATAATAAATATTTTTTCTACTCACACACGTGTGATCACATGTATACACTATTAATAACATGGATTAACATAATTGGGGCAACTTCGGTTTGTATTTTACCCAAAGGCCCTTGACGTGAGGGGGTTGGGTATCGAACTGCAAACTTTCTGATTAGAGAACAACTGCTTTATCTCCAGAGCCTGAAACTGCAAAGCTGCCAACGTAACTAAAAACAATGACCTGAAAGATGGTAATAACTTTACACAGATTAGCTGTTTAAACTGGTGCCAGAAACATGTAAACCGATTTAGCTCCTCAGAACCCTGCTGGTACCAACGGGGTCTAGATTCTACTGGTTTATATGAACTGGTATTCTTCATGTTGTACCAGTGATGTGCCACTGTCACACTGCTTTTATCTTCTCATTTCATCCGTCCAGCACTTCACTGTCAGACTGACGTTAAATAAGAACTGCTACTCCAGTGAGTTTTCATCAACACATGGCAGCGTCCTGCCCGCTACCTACTAATGTCACCTCATCTCCTGGTAGCAGAATAGAAAGAACTTCTCAAATGCAATTAAAAGCAACCATTGCAGAGAGTTGGAGCGACCCCTTTCCCACACAGCTGTGTTATTCATGCCTTCAGCTTTTCTATGATTATTGATTAAAGCTTGTCATAGGTTTGAGAAGAGGTCCTCGGGGGTTGGTGGAGGGAAAAAAAATTCTATTTTATTGGATTATGGGTTTAATTTGATTTCCAGCAAGAACTCTGCATAATAATGAGATATGAATGGGTCTCATTCTGCCCCCACCTCTCACCCTGTCCAAAGACAAGACAGTTCCCAACCCATGTAGCAGAACAATATGCTTCTATTTCATATTTCTGCAAACTAAAAACAACTACAGGGGTTTTATATTTTTTATGTATTATTGTCACACTTCTCTTTATAGCACATAAAAACAAGGCTGACCAAAAAGATTTACAAGTTCATGAAAAAAAAAAAAACATTGCTCAATGAAATAAATAAAAGCAGCTCTTAAATAAATTAAAACACCACAACATATATAAATAAATAACCCACTGGTTTGTAATTCAGTCTAATCCTGCAGAATGAACCTTTTTCTTTTACTGCAAAGCTCAAACTCAGCTGTGAAATCAGAAACTACATCTAGAAGAGTTCATGTTAGTTTTCCAACAGGGTTCAGGGTCATGGAGTTTCTACAGGTTTCTGATGGACTGGTCTGAACAACCGCAAAGCCCACAAACTACTAGCAAAATCATCTACCAGACTCAGAGACCAGAGGCTCTCCCAGCAAGTCTAAACAAACTCAAACTGAATGAAAGTCAAGTTGATGAAGATTCTTTGGAGGAAAGAGAAGAAGCTGCACACAAGCAGAGAACATTATCTGGAAGAGATTTTGGTTTGTAGCTTTGCTTGGTGTCACGCTGGGAATCGTCTGGGCGTGACCGACTATGGAAGCTCCAATAACACGTCTGTCAATGACAGACCGGTTGAGCCATGCTCAAAGGTTCTGCCTCCCTCTATGCTACAGCCAACTGACCACTCCCAACTCATTCTCGCTTCCTTCAGTGTGGAACTACAGCAAAGCTCCCTCACCGTGGTCAGGCTAGCTCAGCTGATTGTTTAACAAGGAGCACATTGCCGAATGCAGTTCTCAGTGCTGCCTTTCCAGCTGAATCATGCTGAGTAAGTCCTTCGTAATAAGTCAGTTTTGACAGTCGACAGCAACCGCATAAGGGCGAGCTCTCTCTAACCCACTTTCTGGGCGTCTGTGTAATTCATGGCTTAAAGCCCATTTATGCTCGATGCAGTGATGCACCACTATAACAGTTTACAGCTGTCCAAAAACACCAAAAGAAGAAGAAGAAAACCCAGGAGAATAAGCAGTTTCTTTTAGCTTCTTCTTCGTTTCTGTCTTCTTCTTCAGGTGCTTTTTATTTGGCGGGTTTGCATCCACTTCTTCTGTTCCCCTTCTTCTTCTCTGGTTTGTTCCTTTCACTGGTTGTGTGTTAGCTCAACACTGCCCCCGCAATTTCCGTTGGTATTGCTTCATCTTCTGTGAGCATAAATGGGCATTAACACGTCAGGGTGAGCTTGATTTAGTCCCACATTAGCTTGGTAATAAAAACAGTCTGCATCAGTTAATGTGTCACGATGAGCTGACTCAGACACATAGATGCAGGCTTGGAATTAACCCAGCAGCTAGCATTAGCAGTGAATAGGCTAACGTGTTACAATGAGCCTGTTTTCTCCTGAAATTCCTGTTTTGACTATGGCTATCACTCCTGCCAAAAAATCAGAACTGAAAGCTAAAAGAGTTGCATCCTGCCTGTGACCTGCATCATGTGGCACCTTCATCTAGGGCAGGGACCCTCATCCTACGTGCATAGCGTGCATAGCGTGCATGGGCGCTAAACACGGTCAAACTTCACTGGCTAACCTGCAGGAATGCTCGCACTGTTCTTCCATGCCTTTTTCAGGCATGGAGGAGGCTGAGAGTAACAGTAGCGAACAGTTAAGACCCTCCTTAGCTGTGGCTTCAGTCGACATCCATCAGCTGCAAGCAATCACAAGCTGGACAGGCATGATGGAGGGGAAGTCCGGTCATGCTACCACTTTTCAAAGGGATCCTTAACGATGAAGAGCTCAACCCGGTTACTGAGGACACAGAGAGTAACTTCCTCGAGATAAATGATATGGAGGAGGACAAGGATGATTCCACCTTTCCAGCCCAGCCTTCATGGCCACGCAGCAGGACTCAAATGTTCTCTCCAGCAGACAATAGTTTATACAATGTTAGCAAATGAGCGTCTGCAAAACTTGGCATCCCGTGGTTGGCAGCTCAGGATGCGGAAGGAGCAAAATGCAATCTGTATGACAGCAAGAGCTTCCCACCAGCCCTGCCTCCAGCTAAACAACTGTTATCAGCTGTTCCTGCTTGCATGAATGTAATGAGCCATTTCTGGTCAAGCCCATACAAGAGCAAGCTTTCCAACAGGGGATGCTCCAAGCTAGAAGTACAGGGGGTGAAGGTTGGGGTTGGCCAAGCCCCCACCTGTGGAGCCTTCAGTGGCTTATCACCTTCCCCCTAACCGTATGTCACTCTCAGCCTCAAATGTCTCTCCCTGGGAAGATTTATCGCCTCGCGGCGTCTATTTATCACAAATATGCTGCACACTCAGTGTGCTCCCTTCACGTGGTCACACTGTTGGCTGCATATCAAGCAGAGATTCTTGAGGAGATGGGTCGTCAGCTGGACTCGGGTTCACCTAACCCAGCTTTGTGGGATGAAATATGGGTGGTGAAGAATCTCATCCTCCCCTGCTTCAGAGAAGCAGTCCAGGATGCAGATGGATGCGGAGCAGTGTCCTCCCTGGAAGAGATGGCTCTCTACCTTCACTCTCCAATCTGACCCATAAACAGCTGGTTTAAACTTATGATGAAAACTGAGGTTATTCCAGACGTTTGTATGAGAGGACATGCTTTCTCTCTTCACCTCTGTAGTTCATGCTAATGACGGCAGAGAGGCAACGATTTAATCGATTAATTTCAATTTGACATGTATGACTATTTATTTTCATGAAATGATTATTTTACCTTTTTATTATATGCACAAGTAAACGCAGCAGCTAACAAAGATGAGTTCAATTGTAAACAGCTTCAGTGTTATTAGTTGAAGCTTTTTTAACCTGGTTGAAGTTTTTATTATGATTTTTTTATGTGCACAGAATTCCATTCTGCGAATGCATCTGATGTTTTGGACTGAATGACAGTAAAGAATTCTGATTCTGAGCTGGTTCGGTTTTTGTAACCTCAGAACAAGTGGCAACACCTTGCAGAATTAGTTTAAAAGCTGTTTATAACAAACACGGAACAACTGATTTACTTCATCACCTCAGTAGACATTCAGCCATGTGGGAGTATTGGCACATACGAAATTCTGTCAGTTGTCTAAATGTATTGTTTATTTCAGGATACTCCAGGCTGCTCTCCCAAATGGTTCATACAATTTTTTTCAAAACAGAATGCACATATATTCATACATATTCCCTCAAAATTCTCGGCCAATCAGTGTCCAATTCACTGGAGGCACACTGTTGTGTTGTCTGTGGGTCTTTTCTGGTTCTGAAACTACAACAACAAAAAAGGCAAAAATGGAGAAAAAAACGTTTTTATATCTTTATTATAATTTCACAGATTTAAGTATCACACACTATGAAGGATTTACTGTTTGATAACATCAGTTTTTTGCGTATATACACACACACACACACACACACACAGAGAAAGGCCTGTAATTGTCGTCATAGGTATACGTCAACTATGAGAGAAAAAATGAGAAAAAAAATCCAGAAAATCACATTGTCTGATTTTTAATTAAATAATCGGTAAATTCCTCGGTAAAATAAGTGTTTGGTCACCTGCAAACAAGCAAGTTTTCTGGCTCTCACAGACCTGTAACTTCTTCTTTAAGAGGCTCATTTGTCCTCCACTCGCTACCTGTATTATTGGCTCCTGTTTGAACTCGTTATCAGTATAAAGACCAAAGAGCTGTCAAAGGACACCAGAAACAACATGGTAGGCCTGCACCAGGCTGGGAAGACTGAATCTGCAGTAGGTAAGCAGCTTGGTGTGAAGAAATCAACTTGGTGGGAGCAATTATTAGAAAATGGTAGACATACAAAACCACTGATAATCTCCCTCCATCTGGGGCTCCATGCAAGATCTCACCCTGCGGGGTCAAAATGATCACGAGACCAATGAGCAAAAATCCCAGAACCACACGAGGGGACCTAGTGAATGACCTGCAGAGATCAAAGTAACAAAGGCTCATCAGTAACACACTACGCCGCCAGGGACTCAAACCCTGCAGGGCCAGACCTGTCCCCCTGCTTCAGCCAGTACACGTCCAGGCCTGTCTGAAGTTTGCTAGAGAGCATCTGGACGATCCAGAAGAGGATTGGGTGAATATCATATGGTCAGATGAAACCAAAATAACACTTTTCGGTAAAAACTCAACCTGCCGTGTTTGGAGGAGAAAGAAGAGTTGCATCCAAAGAACAGCATACTTACTATGAAGCATGGGGGTGGAAACATCATGCTTTGGGGCTGTTTTTCTGCAAAGGGACCAGGACAACTGATCCGTATAGGGGAAAGAATGAATGGGGCCATGTATAGTAAGATTTTGAGTAAAAACCTTACATCAGCAAGCACATTGAAGATGAAACATGGCCAGGTCTTTCAGCATGACAATGATCCCAAACACACCGCCTGGGCAACGAAGGAGTGGTTTCGTAAGAAGCATTTCAAGGTCCTGGAGTGTCCAAGCCAGTCTCCAGATCTTACCCCCATAGAAAATCTTTGGAGGGAGTTGAAAGTCTGTGTTGCCCAGCAACAGCCCCAAAACATCACTGCTCTAGAGGAGATCTGCATGGAGGAACGGGCCAAAATACCAGAGACAGTGTGTGAAAACCTGGAAAACTACGAAAAACGCCTGAATTCTGTCACTGCCAGCAAAGGGTATATAACAAAGTAGTGAGATGAACTTTTGTTATTGATCAAATACTTATTTTCAACCATAATCTGCTAATAAATTTAATTAAAAATCAGACAATGTAATTTTCTGGATTTGATTTCTCATTTTTTCTCTTATAGTTGACAATTACAGGCTTCTCTCATCTTTTTCAGTGGGAGAACTTGCTCAATGGGTGGCTGACTAGATACTTCTTTGCCCCACTGTGTATGTGTGTGTGTGTATATATATATATATATAGAGAGAGAGAGAAAGATTTAATTTGATCAGACAACAATCATTACCTTTCATGTCTTTAATAAGTTTAGTACGTTTTTAAGGAAGAAAAGGAAATAAATAGAATAAAATTGGAAATCAGATGTTATTTGTGCTAATTTGCATTTTAGGCCACGTTTTTTAGGCCAAATCACTCAGCCATACCACTAACCATCAGTATATCCAAGTTACAACTGCCATTTCTCCAGGAAACACACGGTGGGAAGCAGGGTTTTCCTACGGAGACATAGAAATGGCTGGTCATCTAAAAGGCTAGAAGATCTCTACTTCTTGATCCCTAAAGGAAGAGAGGCACCTTCATCCTGCATAATGGAGTAGGACCAAGGGAAGGACATGGAGTCAGGCCTAAGAGGAGGAGAGGTGTAACAAGACAAAGATCTACACTGATACAAAGAACAAATCATACAATAATACTGATTCAATATTCAAACACCGATCAGACATCATGATACATAAATCTTCTGTAAGATGTAAGATGAGATTTCTTTTTGGAGAAGGGCTGTGATAAAGTCAGACTGTACTACCTCACTAAGCTGTAAAAGTATTTGGTGTGAAACTTTAAATAGGTGTAAGGTTTCCAACAGGGGGGATCAACCTCATTTTTAGTTCAGGGGCCATATTCAGCACAATTTGATCTCCAGTGATCCAGTAAACTAACTGCATAATGTTCTATTAATAATGAAAACAAATCACAAATAATCCCTTTATTTTAGTACAGAGACGACATTATCAAGATGTTTACAGTAAATGAACCATTCTTTAGAAAAAATCATTAACCTGACACTTCTGGAGAAAAAAAAATAGTGTCAAATCTAGTTTGGCTCAAATTTTCATTTACACAAGATTTTCAACTTACTGGTGACAATGGATGTAAAACAGCACAAACATTTAATCTCAGGTATGTGGAAATGAGACACACTTTGTTAAAAAACTAACCTTTATTTGAATGCCACTGAGATCAAGATCTCTTTTGTTAGGGTAACCTGGTCAAGACGACAGCAGCACAAAAAATCTGCTGTTAATGTCTTCTTTGTAAAATTCTTCTCCTGGGCCAGATTGGACCCTCTGGCTGGTTTTCACACACCTGGTCTATGTAAAACCTGCAGGACACTGGCCCTTGAGAACCGAAGTTTGACCTCACTGTTTTAGTTGTTTTGATCCTGATGAAACTGTTAAATCAGCTGACACATGGCCTGAATCTGAACCTCATCTAGTTGAAATTTGTCAGAATTTGATATGATCAAACATTTCTTTTTATCCGCTGAACTGATATATTGAATTGTGCTCAAACATGTGGTTTAAAGCCCCATGTTCAGGTTCTGCTGTGTTCTCTGCAGATATTTGGTTGTGGCTGACTTCCCTGCAGCCTCAGGGCTACTCACTTCAGCCCTTTAAGGGCCGCAATCAACACACCAGAATCAAATTAAGTGGATCTAACAGCTTCTTACAATGACTCATTAATTTGAGTCAGGTGTGTTGGAGCAGGGATACATGGACAACCTGCTGGATTGCGGCTGTTGTAGGACTGAACTGAGTAGTGCTGGTCTGCATGGTTGCAGGGCTCGAACACCTCATGGGTGCAGAGGTTTTGCTCTAAATTTTTTTTGAAAGAGACCATTTAATAACTTCATGTTAATCTACCAATGGTATGAGAGGAACTTAGCTTTGCTCTCAACCAGACACATTACCAACCAGTCACCAGGTGAGCAGGGTCTGGAAGATGATTGGTTGAGATCACATACCATAGAGCAGAGAGGTTGGTCAATAGCTATAAACAAAGGCTACGGTGGGATGGAGGGTAAGTTAGTGAAGCCTGGAGAAGTCGTCCTAATCAATAAGCCTCTAAACACCCTCTAAAACATTTTAAGAACTAAACCAGGAAAGTCGGGGGGGTTCACACAGACATTTTTGCTTCCTCGAGGCAAAATATTTGTTGGATGTTCTCTGTGTGCTGGTGGGAGTGTGTTTACCTGTGTGTATCAGGGCTGAGGATAAACGAGCAACCATGTAGAGTTAGAAAGGATTTTGATTGAGATAAAAAACATCAGGCTGTTTAGTTTTTAAACACGGGAGCTAAGAGCGGATGTAGAAATGTTCCAACGTCAGCCTGACATTACAAACAGCTTTTTTTAAGGTTCTCAACCACCTTAGACCTGGTCCTGCTGAAAAACTGCTAAAAGGATGTTTACACAGCATGTTTATTCATTAACTTTACAGCCACTGTTTTTTGAACCTTTTATTCTGTTTGTGAAATGTGGGTCATTTTATGGGACTTTTTTTGTTATCTAGACCACATTAGACCAGGTCCTATTGAAAAACTGCAAGACATTCAAATCTGGACTGATTTATTCTACAGGACTTGTAGGTGTGTTAACACAGTTTCTGAACCTATTTGTTATTTATGGGGCTCATTTTATTTATTCCTTCTTTTACTTTACAGAGTGACCTGTTACATAAAAAAGGAAATAAATTTCTTATATGTTTAGGTTTAAAGATCAGCTGTGGTGCCTCATTTAACTGGTGACTGACTTTGTTGCTCTGCATCATGGTGAAGTGGATCAGTGAGTCATTGTGTGACACATTCCTGTCGTGGTGTTCGGATCATCGTCTGAGTAATCTGAGTAATCTGAGTAATCTCACTGCACTTTACACAAGAAGATTTAGGCTCAACAAGCAGTCAGAGAGAAATTAATGAATATATCAGGATCTGAAGCAAAGGCAAAGCTGTATTGGAGGATTTGTCTGTGACAGCACTCTTTCCTGATTAGATCCTTTCAGCTGCCCGAGACCCATCACACCAGAGATGTTCACGAGTCCTTTTCTCAAGTACAAGTCAAGTTACAAGTCGCTTTTAGTTCTAATGAGTAATCTGCCTTATGATGCCTGCTGTCTGGTCTGCATTATAACATCCAGTCTGCATTTATCCGTCATCAGCATTTAGTGACATCACTCAACTTATCAGGTTCTGGAGAAGCTTCTTAATGACACATTAATTATTGCAGCAGGTAAACATGTAAAATCGGCACTAGGCTTAAAATAACTCCGTCTTTTACCGTTTTAAAATAATTAGAAAAAGATCTCAGTTTAAATGAATTCAGATCCAATAAATGTTTCTTAATTTCCTAAATCAGTGATGCTGTACTTTTCTAATGACCAGTTAAACCCATCGTTGTTTACGGTGGTTCTGTTGGTCCCAGCTTGATGTTAGTAAATGTCTCCTTCTTTGTCTGAACACATCCAGTGGAGCCTGATGGAGTTAATATTATTTTAGTGCAATGACAGTAACAAGCTAACGTTTACACCTCTGTGGCGCTAACATTGATGCTAACATTAGCTTCATATTGTAGTAACTAACCTTTGCAGGTGTGTTTTATGGATAATGGTGAATGTGTTGGATTCAGCTTCCTGGATTTTTATCCCACAGACGTTTCAGTTTGCTGCTCTTATATTGGTCTATTTTATAAAGTTTTTAATACCCAAAATTTACAACAGTGCAGCAACTACAGATGTTTTCACCGGTCCGTCAATATTTTGATTGATTACGCGTGTGGACGTCTGGGTAACAGACAGCCGACAGGAGATCAGACAGAGAAAAGCTCAAGAAAAAAAAACATTAAACATATAAGACTGAGTCTAAAATCACAAGTCCAAGTCGAGTCTCAAGTCACTGGAAATGTGACTTAAGTCCCAGACTTGAGTCCCCATCTCTGCATCAGCCAATCAAAACAGTAATTACATGAAATGAAACAATCTATGTAGATGAGTTAATAAGTTTTATTTGATACAGCTCATGTGCATGGGAGCCTTGTTTCATTTGAACCTGCAGAAACTCTTCACACAGACACACACTTTACCTTCAGATGCATATTTCTATACCGAATAATTTAATGTGCTTTTTAAAAATAATAATCCTTCGTTGCATGTTTCACTGAGAGGAAGAGTAGACAGAAGGTGCGATGCGGTTGCTTAAAAGCATTTGAAGAGATGGTGGGAAAGACGACGGCAGGCTGTGCTCGGGGAATTATTGCTCCACTTACTTTACAAACTGAAAATCTCATTAAGTGTGACACTGAAGATTAGTTGAGAGGGACCAAAGTGGAAACAGAATGAACTCACAAAGGGGATGTGAGGAGGCTTTAGCTTTGTTTGCCATCATTAATTCAGCATTGAAACAGCTCGGAGTGAAGCTCTAAGTCACTGATCAGAAAAGCTGTGGATATGACAGGCGAACAGGTGCCCTGTTTCCTCTCCAAACACTTTCCCATTTCAGCTCCAATCTTAAGGTCTTAATTGAGGTGAGTTGTGTGTTTGGGCCATCTGTGTGCTGACAAACTAAATCCAGCTTTGATTTATGGTACCTCGGGACATATTAGCTTCTGAATTTCAATCGCTCCCAGATCTGCTTGTAAACTCGCAGACAACCACTTTCAAAATAATAATACTGAAATTTTAACATCAAATGTGAAAATCAAAATATAAAAAAAATACGGATTCGTGTTGTTCAGACTGTCATTAAAAAATCTGATATGAATAACATATAAATTTGGAGATGAGCGGCAGTGTGAACAGAGCCTTAAAAAGAAAAGTGTGTTTTAGCCGGATCATCAGTTTAGTGAAATTCTTCATCATCAGTATGGACTGTTGTACTTAACATCGTCACATCTGCTGGTGACGGCAGATATAATCACCATGGAGACGGTTGGTAAGATAATGCTGGATGAATTCTGCATCATGATCTAGAACATGGGAGAGAACATGCAGAACAACATCTACAGTAGAGGTACGTTACATGCTGCATTTACTGACCCTTGGACATCTGACATTTACCCAAGTGAAGGTCAGTTAACACTAAATATGTGTAAGCGTTTGATTGTTACAGATTATCAGTAATTTTGTGTCTGGTTACATATTTCTGACCTTTTATAGACGCAGCACAGTCAGAGGAGTGGCAGCCGAGCGGCTGTACCTCGAGCCGACGCTGTGAAGAAGGACTTGTGGTTTAGCAAAGTAACTTCAGGCTGTCATTAAGGCCATTAACTCCCCACCGAGACCGGTTGCCATAGTCACTGATGTGGGAAACCGAACCTGCTTCATAGCAAGTTATGTTTGAGATATAAATATAAGTAAAAACCGATACTCTGTAAAAAATAAAATAAATAAATGAAGAAAAGAAGAGAGATGGTGTGGTACGGCTGTAAATCCTTTTACCTTCCTGATGAGCATCTATGAGAAACATAATGTTAGCTTGTTTTAAATTCAGTAAAGAAAAGGATTTATCTAAAACAGGTCTAAAGGTTTGTGCTTCTCACATAACAGATCTTGATTTACATGAAACACAAAATTACAGGCGTACAAAGTATTTATTTGCTCTCTAATGCAAATTTAAGTGTTTCTTTAAAGGTTCGTCATTCTGAGTAAAAATAAAGATAAATAAATGAATACATTTAGATCAACTGTATGGACATGTTTGCAGTGTAGCTCTGGACCTTATTGTGTGCAGGTTATATCATCACTTCCACAATTCCCCATTATTAAAGTATACAGACTAACTTACTGTCTCTTTTAATTAGATGGATTTATATTTGAACACATTAAAATAAGATATACAGAATGTATTCATGGGGCTGAGATGTTAATCATCTTCATGTAGGCAACGTTCATGATGAAACTTTGCTTTGCTCTCCAATAGTTCGATAT
>JBAGKP010000019.1:1276672-1289622 GCA_037177255.1 Melanotaenia maccullochi
TGTACAGTCCTCTGAGACAACTTGTTGTGATATAGGGCTATACAAATAAATTTGATTTGATTTGATTTGATTTATTATCATTATCATTGGTATGCGCTATTATAAATGTTGGTAACAGTGATATGTAAATAATGAGTTTTTGCCTGTTAGAGGTATTAACTTATGTTGTGGCATCCTGTTTCCTACTTTTTGTGGTAATTTCCAAGAGACTTCCATTAAGTGTAACTTCCATTGCAGCTTTTGTGCTGTGTTGTGGTTACTTGTGGAGAGTTGTGGTATTTGTATTGGTGTTGTGACTTTTGCATTGCTGTGACACCTCTGGGCCACCGTGCCATGGACCTGTACAGTTCATCAAATACCCAGCTTCATCAGCTCCACAGCTGTGTGTCATTACCTCTTTATTAGAACAGACACCATCAATCTCGTTTTGTCCAAAGTCAAACTCATTTTTGTTTTTTTTCATAGCTGAGGGTAAGAGATAAAATGAGTCAAGAAGAAAGGATGAGAGTAAAAGAAAGAGAATAAGGATGGCTATGGAACATCATCCTCTGCAGAGGAGGAAGCAGAGAAGCAAACATCTCAGAAAGCTTCTGCGACTCGAGAAAAGTTAAAAATCCAAGGCCAGACTGGACTCCACGAAGGATGTTTGGGTAATGCTGATTATAATAGAAACAGGATTGAGATAATTATCAACCAAGAAGTTTAATTCATGTCAGACATTCCTTCGAAACATGTGGCCAGAAAATAAACAAAAGGAAAAAGGGATGGAAGGAATGCTCAGAGAGGCTGGACCAGGTGGGACATTCCTTTTAGAGTTCATTTGGTAGAAGAAGTAAAAGAGTATGATTTTCAATCAGGACGTCCAGACTTTGTGGACCTTTTTGTAGACCTTCGATGAACACGTTAGCATGAGAATGAAAAATGGGTGGACTTAGTGTTCTAGGAATTAAGGGTTCGGTGGAAGACTGGGGCTAAAATTCTGCCGCATGAAACAACACGACTATATTTACACAATTGTATCACTTATAGGACCTAGGATACAGTTATTTGGAGATGGGACAATGGAAGCCAGTGACATGAGGCAGTCAAGCCAAGCCAACTTTATTTATAAAGCACTTAAAAACAGCGGGTATTGACCGACGTGGTAAACACTTAAAGTAATAAATGAATAAAAATAAATCTTACAATAAGAACATGATAAAACCAAAATAAGATCATGATTAAAAGAAATATGATTCAAAGAATAATAAAATTAACTCTCAAGCTGAGTCAAGGGCCAATCAGAAAAGACGAGGTTTTAGGAGAGATATAAAAAGGAAGCTGTCTAAGGCTAAGACCCAGGAAAATCTAAAGTTTTCCTACCTTTCACCTACCCTTGTTGTCTCTGTTGTTTATGCCTCTCTGTGGTATACGTCGGTGCGCTAATTACTGATTCACTTCACACAAGTGGTGCATTATTCATAATAATTGAATTTGATCCCCCCTTTCTTTTTTTTTTTCTTTTTTTTTTTTCTAAAGTTAAATAGGTTTCAACTTTCTTTATCCCCTGAATGACATTACATCATTACTCTTCTCTGAAATATTTCCCTGGTCCATCACACAGTTTACCTCAGACATAAATCAATACTTTATTTACGTTTTATTTATTTTATGTTTTTTTAATTTTATGTTTTATCTGTTTTATGATTATACTGCATCTCACAGTACTGTACTACAGTACTTTACAGTACAATACTGTAAATACTGTAGATACAGACTGGAGCGGAGAGTTGAAAACACACCTGTTTTCCAGTCTGAATGTCCTTACTGTATGATGGATGCAACTGTGAACCGGCTTAGATGTGGGTGGACTCTCGGCCCATCTTCCCTCAATGCCAGGCCATGATTTGCTGTACCGTATCACATGATTCACCAATGTTGCTCTACAGTACATATCATCTGAAATATTGTTCCTTGCATAACCTCTTCGACCATGTCCTGCTCCTCTCTCTCTTTGTCTTCCTCTACCTCTTTGTAGTTGTCAGATTTGTCATCTGTTTTGTAAGTAAGTGTTTTCAAGTGTGCGTCTTAAGTGTTTTCAATCACCCAATGTGTTTTGTTTTTTAAATAGATGTGTTTCACCAATGGTACCCATGAGTTTTCATTCATGAACAAAGTGTTTTATGTATGAAATAGTGTATAGTGTGCAAGAGCAAGTGTGTTGCAGAATTGCAACTGAAGCGTAAAGCAGCGCTTTTGTTTAAGGTTTGGCTTCACTGTGTTTAAGGTAGAGTAACAAAAGCTTCAGGTTTTGTTTCTTTGGTCTAAGCATGTGTCTAAAGTGTTCAGAGAACATGCAAAAACTGTAAAAACCCCACACATAAAGATTTAAAAATTCGGCATTGAACTTTTTTGATCGTACTGTATTTTTTTTGCACCGGTAATCTAATCACAGAACACCACACACATAAAATTTCTGTACCACAGCCGACCTAGAATCTAGTTCTCAGAGCCAGAAATCTTGCATGATCAAACGTGATCTAATAAAACAAAACAAAAATGAAGAACTACAGCAACAACCGGAATACACAACACCAGCATGGA
Source organism: Melanotaenia maccullochi (assembly GCA_037177255.1). Classification (NCBI taxonomy): domain Eukaryota; kingdom Metazoa; phylum Chordata; class Actinopteri; order Atheriniformes; family Melanotaeniidae; genus Melanotaenia; species Melanotaenia maccullochi. The sequence continues at coordinate 1,279,256 of JBAGKP010000019.1, forward strand.
AGAGGACACACAAGATGAGGGAATGAAGGAGGTTTTGTGACTATTGTTAACAGAAAAATCCCAAACTAAAAGAAAGAAAAGACTTTAGAAATAATCCTGGAGACGGTGTGAACATGAACTTTTTATTTATTCCTTGTACCCCAGTGCGCTCGCTGTCTGATTGGCTACAATCCGACAACTCGGGAGCTGTCGGCTTTCCCCACACGCGTGAAGATTTTTAATCATAAATATTACGTTTTTGCGATAGTTGGCCACAACCCATTTCAAAGCCGATTGTCAGGACATATTTACTCTTAACACACCTCTGACCACAAGACTTAAGATAATCGGGCGTTTGTCGTCCTTGGTCAGAAAGGAGGAAAATCAGACAAAAACAGCTCGATAACATTTACGTATGTGCCCCAATTAAAGTAATGAACAAGTTTTTTCTCATGGTGTTGTAACTTGTTTGACTTCATACTGTCATAAGCATGTTTTTGTTCTTTCAGATTGTTTGACTCTACTGGCCTTTATTTAAACTGTAGCTGGACAGGAACGGGGTCAGAGAGCAGGGAATGACTGCTGCAAACAAAAAGGCTGGGACTTGAACCTGGACCAGCTGATGAGATGTGGCCTTTGTACACAGGGCAGTCGCTTAACCAATTGAGGTAAACGCTGCACCAGACGCAAATATTTTGAGTCATACAATACACTGTGATTTCTTTTTATTACCCATTAGGGCAAGGCATTATGCCACATCATATTCCCTTGTCTTTTTTATTTATTTATTTTTTGGTAGATAAAATCTCTGTTGTTGATTCATCATTGTTTGCCCACTGGTACTTTCACAAGTTTCTCCCTGTTTTGCTAGCAGTGCAATATAGCTATTAGTTTTATTTAGCCTTGCTGCCCCCATCTGTCTTAACTCTGTGCTCCCCCTAGGGGGCCTCCCCCCACTTTGGGAATTACTAGGGAGACTGTGGCTCTGGAGGTAGAGCAGTCATTTTCTAACTGGAAGGTCGTTGCATGACTACATGCCTAAGTTTCCCTGGCAAGACACTGAACCCTGCTTTGCCTACAAATGTGTCGATCTGAGTATGAGTGTGTGTGTGTAAAAAGCACTTTGAGTGGTCGAGCTGACGGTCGATGAGATTGTGGTAAAATCCGAATCACTGTCCAGTGTTCTGAAGGGGTGGACGTTCCAGCATGTTCAGAAAGACCACATCCTAGACACTACAGACCTCAGTGACCCTGTTAAATGTTCACGTTTTTGGCAGTGTAATTAGAAAAACATTGAAAGTCACTGCTCTAAAGCAAGAGTTTGCACAGTTGCATCTGGACAAACCACAAGACTTTTGAAAGAATGTCCTGTAAACGGACAAAACTAAAGTGGAGATATTTGGTTATACACAGCATGACGTCCCTTGCAGGTATAGATTCAACCATGAAATCCTCTGTATGCCAAAGTATTGATGATTCAGTTGTTGTCACAATAAAGAGATTTGTGTCCTACATCCTCCCTGCCATTGTTTAACAGCACAACAGTGACTTGGTAGCTGTCACATGACAACACGAGAGCGAACGTACTGCTGAGCTTGATACAGTTTGAACTGTGAACAAACGAAGAAAGACCCGTTCAGAGACCGAATCGTCTGCCACGTGACAGAGAGAGACCAATCCGAGAGCGAACGTACTGCTCGACAAACAGCCTGAATGATCAACGAGAACGAGACTGAGAACGTGCAGCCCGACGTGGCGAGAGGAGGTACCGCATGAAAATGAACGAATCGTTCACTGAGAGGACCCGTTACTCCCGAGTCATATAAAGGATTAGTTCAAACTGAACGAATCGTTCGTGACCGACACATCACTACTATTTGGTGCATAAGCACAAACAGCAGTCAGGACCCGTTCCCCCACCCGAAGGCGGAGGGAGGCTACCCTTTCATCCACCGGGTTAAACCCTAATGTACAGGCGCCAAGTCACACCTGCTCGGCGCCTCTCACCGGGAGCAACTCCAGAATGGAAGAGGGTCCAGCCCCTCTCAAGGACAGTGGTTTTAGAGCCCAAGCCGTGCATCGAGGTGAGTCCAACTATATCTAGCCAGAACCGCTCAACCTCGCGCACCAGCTCAGGCTCCTTCCCCGCCAGAGTGGTGACATTCCACGTCCCTATAGCTAGCTTCTGCAGCCGAGGATCAGACCGCCAGGTTCCCCGCCTCCAGCAGCCGCCCAGCTCACACTGCACCCGACCCCTATGGCCCATCCTGCAGGTGGTGAGCCCACGGGAGGAGAGGCCCATGTCTCCCTTTTTGAGCTGATCCCGACCGGGCCCCATGGGCAAAGGCCTGGCCACCAGGCACTCGCCTCCGTGCCCCACCTCCAGAGGGGGGCCCCGGTGACCCACGTCCGGGCAAGGGAAACCTGGGTTCTTGTTTTTTCCTCATCATAGGGGTGATTTGAGTTACATATTTACTGTATTAAATTTTAAAGTACATTAATTCATATAATCTCTAATTGACAATCAACCCCGTTTATATTGTTTGTATTTAAGTTGTTTCATTGTGTCTAAATATTTTTAAGTGTAATCAGGCCTCTTAAAGCTTTTCATTAGCCTGGATGTTAAGACCACAGCTCAATAGTAATTATCAGCAGTGGAGCTTTCGACATGGGACAGATAATAGAACGTCTCCATATTGGAGGAATTGACTGTTCTGCCAGGGAGTTATTGAAAAGCTCTCAGAAAACAGCAGACAGAGCGACTGCAGCAGGTTTTAACAGGTGGGCATCCCGGATCAAGGCCCAATAGTTTATCAGACTTCATTCACCTTAAATTATCTTCTACCTCCCTCTGCACATGCTCCACGCTTACACAAATGAGATGCAGGGGTTGCTGTGCTCTGATTCCAGACCCATTGATGTTGATGTGCTGGGTGATGCAAGAACAAGTCAGTAAGGTCTGGCATGCTGTCCAGGGGATCTAAGAACTTAAACTGTAGGAAACCTGGCAGAGCTCCCTGACATCGTAGAGAGGGATGTCGAATTCCTCTGTACTCAGCCTGAGGACAGGTTTAATTAATTGTATATTACATTTTAAGTACAAAACAGCTCAAAAGTGCTTTACATACAACATTAAAAAGTACATAAATACTAACTAAATGTTTAGTTTAGGAAACAAACTTGACCCAGATGATGTTAGAAGTCTTGGTGGATCTTATGTCATCAGCAGAGCAGGTGTATATTTTGGCCTACAACCATTCAGAGCCTTTTACACCAGCAGCCACATCAAATCAACTATTTGTCTCACAGGAAACCAGAGTAAAGATGTGAGTACCGGCGTGATATGTTCCCTTCTTCTGATCTTTGTAAGGACATGAGCTGCAACATTCTGGATTAGTTGCAGTGGCCTTGGTGATTTTTTAGGCCTGGATGATGTAAAAACTCCATTGCAGTTGTCAAGACTACTAAAACAGATGCATGAATAAGCTTTTATAAATCATGCTGAGCCATCAGTCCCCTTATTCTAGATTTCTTCTTCAGGTGGTAAAAAGCTGATTTGGTCCTGCTCTAACATGGCCATGAAAATTTAGCTCAGAGTCCAAAATGACACCGGCTTGATCCATCGCCTTTAACATGACTGACTGAATCTGGACACATCTTTTGACACAACAGTATTTTCCTCACTAGTGCAGGAGTAGTGTAGACTTTGCACTTTGACAAGAAAGACTAAGTTGGTAAACGTACCTCAGTGTCAGTGATGTTTGCAGTTGCTCTGGTTGTCAGTCAACAGTTTTATGTCTGCTCTCACTGCTCTGTTAGAAGTAGAAGTAGTATGGACATTGCCATATGATAAAGCTGTATTTTTACAAGGCCCAGTTATCGACGGATATGCAAACGGACTGACAGTTTCATCCATCTTCTGTGTCTTAGAACATAATGTGGTCCATTTTCAGGGAGCTTGACACAGAAGAAGAAGCAATACCACTGGAAATTGCTGGGGGCAGCGCTGAACAGAAGAATGAAGATGAGCACAACAACTGTAGAAACTGTCCGAGCTTTTGAAACAAGACTATATGCGAGTGTTTAGGGTGTGTTGGGTGGTAGGAAACACCTTCATAGCGGTGCATTACCGTTGCTAAATGGGTCTGAAACTGACTTTGGCTCATGGGAGTGAACTCTGAACTTAGCACTGCTCATTAGTGGAGGAAGGGACTCATCAACCTTAGCAAAGCAAAACGTGACAACATTTGAAACAGACATCACTATTTACATATGTAAGGGAGCAGAAATGGGTCTTAAGCATTGAGCAAAGCTTTGCAACCTGCCAGGTGACATACCAGAGCATGTTGTTTTTGTTTTGCCCACTGCAATTATCACAATGATGATCCACATTTGTTTCTCTAACACCAAAGTTGTAGGAGAAATGATGCATGTAGCTGATGAAAGACAGGGAAGAAAAGGATTAGATAAAATTAAAGCTGTATGCCATTTTTATACCCGTCGTACCAATGAATGAAGGACAAATAATCTGTGATGTGTGATAAATAGTAGCTGCTCTGCAAAATCAAAACTGTAGTGCATCGACCTTCTTGCTTGCTGACGGGGAAGGACCAAATATCTGAAATGGTGATAGCTCTTGATCTGTAGAAGCTTTCGGAAGTGAGGACTCAGGTGCACCAACCGAGATTGTCCTATTTTCACATCTAAGCCTCCTATTACAGCTTATCTGATTGCAGATTCGACGTGTGCATTATTTGCATATTTATTCACGTAATACAAAGCCAATTCTCACTCTTAGGAAACAGGGGTAAACTTTTTCCAGCTTGATCAGTTGATAAAATATAAGAAAAACAGAAAAACACTGTTTGCAGGACCTGCATAGAACATTAAGTGAATAAACTTCTAACATTGAGCTAGCAAACAACAAAGTAATGTACAGATAGTGTTAAATAGATAACATGACGATTCTGAAACTCACCCCAAGAGAAACTGAAAATAATTCCTGCTGATTTCATTGCCTCCAATCATGAGGGTGGTCTAGAATAAAAAGCTTGGGTGACAGTCTATGTGTGCGAGTGTGAACATATGCATGCAGCATATGAGTTGGGGTGGCCTGAGTGAGTGTATGACTCCCAGTCTGACTTTGTGTCCGGCCCTGGGTCCAAGACTTTTCCCCAAATCTTTCAGTCCTGTTGAAGTTGCAAGCCATCTCACACCTTAACTTTGATATTTTTATAATTTCAAATCAACCACACTCTGAAGACTTCAAACTGCTGGGATGCTTTGTACTTCTGCTTGAAGTGTTTGATCTCCAATGCCCTTAGAAAGCTGCTTCGTTGAACATACCCGAGTTTCAGGTACCAGTGCAACACATGTAACAAAGTTGAATATCATGCGTAACCCTTTGAGTGGATCTTTCAATGTATAACTTTCTCCACCAGTTCTATATGCTTCACTGTACAAGGAAGTTTACTCATTAAACTTATGAGACTTAATATCGTCCACTCAAAACAATGAATTTTTATGGGTTTTATGTCTTTTACAGGTATGGGTACGGTGGTTCCAGTGTTGGCTCTGAACTGGTTTTAGAATCAGTTCTACCTTTTTCTAAAAAGCTAAAAACATCAGATTTTCTGCACAAAGCTGTAAGTGTATTCTAAACCTTACAGGAACAACCAGAGCAGAACAGTCTATGATTACGGTGCTTGTGTCATGTTGTGAAACCAGGTCTTAACCCTTGTGGGTCACTTCAGTTTACTACCCTTTCTGGTCATTAGAGATCAAAACATCTATTCTCAACAAGTGGTGTAAAAATATTTTTCTACTTTTTTTACTTCAATTTTTCAGTCAGCTTCAGTTTTAATCAAACCTACCAAATATGTAATTGTTCAAATTATTTTAACCCTTTAATGCCAATTTAATTACATGATGGCAGTAGGACAAATTTATTTACTGCATATGTGGGAGCTGGGGATGTTGAAAAAAATGTCCTTATCATCTTTAATGTACTAAGATTTTGTGGAAAAACAACAACAACAACAAAAAAAAAAAACATTTTGATCTGAAATCCTAATCCTATGACAATTTTTCCCATTACAAAGATCAAAAAGACATTTAAAGCATTATAATAATTTGAACAATTACATATTGGTCATTTTGATTCGAACTGAAGTTGATTGTAAAATTTGAGAAAAACTGTGAAGTGTGATGTTTTCATAACAGTTTTATTTAAGGACTTTTTTTTATCTTTTAATCCATTGTTGTTTTTAAAACAGTGTTTTTTGTAAATCGTCTTTCCAGAATTTCCAAATGCTGACCGGTATATTTATGATAACGATATGTTTTGTTCCATTTCTGTTCAGAGGTTTGTATTTTTAAAAAATGAACAAAGCTTTTATTTGATTTTTGTTTTAAAATTAAGAAAATAAAAATGAAATATGTGGCATTTTTACTTTTAGATATAATGATACAAACACAAAAACAACCCATTTTATTGTATTTCCAAACTGGAAGTGGTGGTTTTATGTGGGAGAATCATGGAGGGGCTTTGTGGTGGAAGGGAAAGGGTTATAACATTTGCAGGTGTTTTTTATTACTGGGAATTTATTTTGCTTGGCTATTGACGTCCTTCGGCTTATAATTCTCTTTCAGTTTGAGCTCAGGGTGAAAATTAGATTTAGTTGCTTTTTGGAGCCTTTGGCAGTTTTAATAAGAAAGAATTGTTTCTAACTTAGTAATTGTCTCTGAACTAGTGCTGGATCTGCTTAGGAAGGACACAAAGGTAGTTCATGGGACCTCAAACAAAAATGGAGTACTCACTTCAAGTCAAATTAATACATTTTGTGAAGTTTAAGAAATTAGACTGATGAGTACAACTATGCCCACAGATTAAGTGATTCATTTTTGGACTTTAAAACTCAGAAGCAGGTTAGTTAGTTTTTTAAACAGACTATTAAGCAGCCATTGTAAGAGCAGCAGTGGTTTGTCTAAATTTGACCAGTGGATAGGAACATTGCTGATGGAGCTGCAACAACACATTAGAGAGTATGCATACTCTTAACTGTCTATACAGAAAGGTGGTGTCATTTGAAGAGCACTTGGGGTAATTCTGGTCGGCAGCTCACCCTCCGCCAGCTTTGCAGCTGACTTTGTTTCCGTATTTCAATTTCCTGGCTCGTTGAGGATGTCAGGAGATATGTGGAGAATAGAAAGCCTGGAAAGCAATGCAGCAAAGCCCCTTGTAATTAAAAGCGTTTGGAACATAAAGACAGAAATAGACACTACTACCTTACCTGACTTGGAAATAAAATGAAAATGTGAGATAATAACAGGGTTAAATGGTTTATTAGAATGGTTTATGGTGTTTACTGAGTTCCGGATTGTTTCCAAACACACAGTTTAATAAACCAGCAACAGTAATGCAGAGATAACTAAATAATGCAGAGAACACTGAAGTCAACTTTGGGTTTGTGCACGTTCGTGTTAAACTGAATCAAGTGTTTTCTTGTCCTATCCAACTAATTTGGTCATGTAAATGAATCATTTCTGTAAGTGACCTTTATTTTTGTTTGAGTTTCAGCAGCCGTTTGCAGCAGTCAGGTGGACATCAGATCCCAAGGCTTTATTTAAATCAACTAAAGGCCCTTGCATGAAATGATGACAATGACGAGAGTAAACAAGAAAGTAATGAACAAATGATAACCTGGAGCATTTAAAATAAGTTTAGAAAATCACAACATGGGGTTAGTGTGACAGTCAGAATGGAAAAAAGATGTCCGTTTCAACACTGCATACTGTACTCATGGTACGTACAGATGCTGCCAAATTGTAGAGTGCAGTATACGAACTATTGTAAATTATGGAAAATGTAGAAAACACCTGAATGGTGTCCTGATTTAGAAAAATATCTTGATTATACATCTGATCAGTCTATCACATTTGTCCCTTTTCCACTACAACCTACTTGGCTCTACTTTACTCATCTCTACTCAGTTTGCAGGGTTTTTTTTACTCGGGGTTACTGTAGAGGTAGAGCCGTAGGGGTAGACCTTGCGATTTTAGTGTCTGTAGTCACTGACGTGGCAAATGGCTGCACGGAAACCATCGCCATAGTCCAACAACGAGGTGCAGACGGTTTCTCTGCTTGGTGGCTGACGCGTAACTAGAGGGAGCTACACAGAGCAACCAGAAATAAGTTTTACCAGGCGGTCTCCGAGCTGATGGCCACTTATAAGTACCAAAGGATTTCAAAACAATGAAAAGAAAAACTTTTCAAAAACTGAAAAGTGACTACAGGACTATGAAAGACCAAACTGGCAGGAGAGGGTTCAACAGGAAGACCTGAAAATCCAACAAAAGGACATAATCACTGGTTATTCAGTCGCTAGACTGAATAATATAGATAATAATATAGATATACTAAAAAAGAATAACAAAAGTGATTTAGCTGCATTTTTAGTTTCTTTGGAATTAATGATGTACTATCTCATCGGACAACAAATTCCAGTTGACTTCTATTAATACCACACTTTTTAAATATGTCAACCATAACACAATATAATCATGCATTCTCCAATGTCATGGTTTTATTTAAAAGAAAAATAGTAAATTTAGTCATTTTAACTATTCATCATGACGTAGTGCCATTTTCCCATCATAGGCCAATGCTTGAACAACGTCATTTCTCAAAGATGAAACCTTTATAAAAACTCTAAAATTTCGCCCTTTCTATGAAACAATTTTTAAACCAGCATCAAATTTCTCAGATAGAACATTTATTTTGCACTTTGCAACATTTTTTAATCCACAATCAATACTGAAAATCAAAAGAACATTGGAAACACCAAAAATACAATGATTGTTCAGTCCTTCCAACAAGACTTTCAGTACAAAATTTGTTGCTCTTTACAGGTGAATTATTTATTATCTGATGCAGCATTTGACAACTTTTCTTCATTTCCTTGTACACAAGCAGCACTCCCCCCTCTTTCATGTGGAGTTACTGGCTGTGGCATCAATGTCAGGAACATCTGTAGTGGTGACTGTCGAGGCCTGTAACCAGAGAGAAATCAGCCGGTTCGTTGGGAAGGTGCTTTTCCACTCAGGATTTGTGCCGACACCAGGGATTTCCCCAACTCCTCCAAGAAAATTCTTCTCCTGTATTGGTACCAGGAGGGATCCAGAGTGGTAGATGAATGAGTTGAAGGCAGAGACATTGATCATGTTATAGAAGAGGACCTGAGCCAGTAAAGAGTTCTGCTCCTGCAGGTATAGGTTGACAACCTACAGAAAGGTTATGAGAAAATAAGAAAAATAAAATGACTAGATAGATGCCTGAAAAGCCCAAAAACTGTGAAAATAAATCATCTAAGCATAGCATTGATGTATGAAGTAATAACTCTGTAAAAGCACATAACTTGTCCAGGTTCAACGCCACCTTTGCAGCAGTTGTATTCTCCAATGATCACAGGTTTCCTTTTGGCATCTTCTCTCACTGCTGCCTCTGTTTGCAGAGAAGGGCCTCCTCATCCTGGTTATTGCTTGTCTCAGACATGAAATGCCAGCCAAGTTTCAGACGTTTATAACTTTGGCAGGACACAGTGCAGGTGCATCAGCCCACTAAGCTTTGTTTTTGTGCAGCAAGAGCAGGGAGCCATGTTTTTATTTACTTTAGAGAGTGTATTCATGTGTGTCAGAAAGTCTGCTAAAGAAACATTATGAGATATAACAAGTTCTACTTTCAGGTAAAACTAAGGTCACTCTGCAGTTCAAAGACACACGAGTTCCACACAATAATACGCTCTAAGAAATACTAACAAATGGGTTTTCAAGCATAGGCCTGTAATGGGAAAAAGGCCTATAATGTCACCATGTCAGTAAAAATGACAGATTTTAACATTTTTCTCTAAAATAAAAGCCTGAAATTGGAGGATGCATGATTACATTGTGGTAATGTGATCTGTTAGTATCTGACACTGCCAAAAAAAATAATAATAAAAATAAAAATAAAAATGCAGCAAAATTAATTTTGTTATTCATTTTTAGTATAGCTAAGAATCTATTATATGGAAAAAAACAAACAAAAAAACTCAATTTTTCTGTTTTTAGTTTTTTTGAAAACAATGACTTTCTGTTGGAAAATTGGCATTTAAAAAGTTAAAAACAGTTTAAATTATTTAATATTTGATATTTTCAGTTAGGGCTGAAGATGATTCTGAGCAAAAAAAAATATCATAATATTATTTCATAAATATTTAATAGCAGTTTTTGGAAGAGGACTTTTTTGTCCTCCGATGACCCGAAAGGATAGTAAATTAGTGTTACACACAAGGGTTAATACCCAAACAGCAACAGAAAACTATAGGTGCGTCCCAAAACAACTAGGGTCT